>JZLH01S0284625.1:7973-23878 GCA_001188425.1 Eucidaris tribuloides
GGAAGAGAGATTGATAATTACAGGGTCTGTGCGAGAACATCAACGGATGTTGCCCGTCCCTGCATGGCATCGAACCTGTGGCCACAGGTTCGATGCCATGCAGGGACGGGCCAACACCGTTGATGTTCTCGGCACAGACCCTGAATTCATATTCCACCTTCTCGCTGAGGTTACCGACTGTGTACGGTGTGTTTGTCACATAATTTGACACGGTGGACCAGATCTTGCGACCGGCCTCCCGTTTCTCGACAGTGTAGCTCTGGATTCGGGACCCACCGTCGTCTTTCGGCGGCAACCACGATAGGCTGACGGAGTGACGGCCGACGTCCTCGATCTCGAGTGGTCCGGTAGGTGGTCCAGGAACGTCTTTATGAAAAAAAAGAAATTAATAAAATTGAGATTACCTCAAAGAATGCACAGAAGGCCATTGTTCAAAATTCCAGTGGCTTGCCTGTTTCACAGATAAATGCTCCCCCCTCCCAAAAAACTATACACAGTGAAACCTGTTTATAGTGGCCACCCAAGGAAAACAAACAAATGTGGCCTTTATAGACAGGTGGCTGCTATAGACAGATTCTTTTACACATGATATTTCTCCAGGGGAATCAGTTTAGTGGCTATTATAGACAGGTTGGCTGCTATAGAAAGGTGGCTCAGACAGGTTTGACAGGAATTACACAATTTCATAAGAAACATATTAATACATTACATATTGAAACTTCTTTGTTGTGTTACATATTTCATTGATTATTACAAATTTTCCAGCAGTACATTATTTGTTGCTAGTCAAATATCAGGCCAGAATTATAATTACTTTGTACAACACACCAAGTAGGTTTGAGGAAAAATATTGAAATATACATAGATAAGATATAAAAATATAAAATTCCATTATAGATGAGATAACTCACCAACAACATTGACATGAATGTTGACAGATTCCCTGCCTGCCTCGTTGCTAAGAGTGATGGAATATTGTCCGGTGTCGCTTCTCTCTGCATTACGGATCACGAGCTGCGTGCGGTTGTCGCGGGTCTCGATGTGAGTGCGCGTGTCCTCGGCGATACGGGTGTCGTGGCGGTACCACTCCACCTTGGGGGCGGGGCAGCCACTGAACGGCACGAGGAGACGAAGAACGTTTCCTGCCTTTATGGTGATAACATCTTTGTAGGCACGGACATCGATCTTGGGTGGAGCTGTATTCAGAGAAGGAATCACACACAATACAACTCACAATACGAAATTTCAGCTTCTATAAACCTTGTCATTTCTGCTGACTACAGCATACAACTTTTATAAAAGGGCAATTGAGAATGTAATCTGTTCAGACAATGGAAGGTTCCTACAATAATAATTTATGATGGAGGACAAACAACCATACATGTATATCAAAAGAAGTTGATAACCTCTCATGCAGGATGAAAATACAAAATATCCTCTTTTTGCCATGCTGGTAGAATGATTATTTAATGTATATGCTTTTCTAGGACTTGTATTTTTGATGCCATACATGTATGTAATATTATAATGGACACAAACAGACTTGGGTGTTTTTTTTTACCTCTGAAAAATAAAATGGAATAATAATTTTTAACGCACCTGTTACAGAGACCCAGCAGGAAGTCATCTCACGACCGCACTCGCAGATGTAGTTGCCCGTGTCGCGGTCACCAACGTTGCGGATGGTGATGGCGCGTCGCTGACCCTCTTTGATCACCGAGAAACGATCATACTCGTAAATCTGGTGGCCATCCTTCAGCCACTTCACGTCTGCTTTTGGGTTCGAGATGCGGCATTCCAACGTGATGGTCTTGCCAGCTTTAGCAGACATGTCTTTTAGACATTCAATGAATTCAGCAGTTTCTGTTAAACAGACAAAGAAAGTTTTGTGGTTACCATAAAATCGGTATTGTTCACCAAAGAGACTCAATTGTACATTTGATCTTTCTTCAAAACAATTTACAAGTCTTCTCAAGTTTTAATCAATGATTTGCATTTGAAGGAATATATGGGGGCAGAACTGACAAGTATACTCAATAAAAGATTGCTAAAATTAAATGTAGTGAAGTAATAATGAACAGGTTTGACTTTCCGATATCCCAAAATGTATTTCTCTTTACCTTATTTAATATCACTTTGTTCTTCTTCACTATCATCATTTTCAGCAAAACAGTATCTGCATCATTGTCAACCTTACCATCCTCGCCAACAATTGTAATGCCTTAACTCTTGTTTCTAACACTATCTTCCACATCATTATCATCATGAACAATACCATCATCAGTAATGCCATACCTCTCATTATAGCCAACAGTATCTTTTATATCATCATGATCATCATCATCAATATTACCATGTTCGCCATGATGACTGATGCCATATAATTTCTAACACCATCTTCTATATCATTATCACAATTATTATCAAAATTACCATCATCAGTAATGCCCTTACTCTCATCATTACTACCGACACTATTCTCTACATCATTGTCTTTAACATAATCACCGTCTTTAATCATCATCATCATCATCATCATCATCATCATCATCATCATCATCATCATCACCATCATCATCATCACCATTATCATCATCATCATTGTCACCACCACCACCAGGCCACAGTGGGTGCCGACGCCTTGCTGAAGTCTCCAACACCGGCCTCGTTCTCTGCTGCCACTCTGAACTCGTACTCCCTGCCTTTGGCGACTACATATATCATTATCATCATCAATCATCGTCATCACTATCATCATCATCACCACCACCACCACACCACCACCGTCATCACCACTTCTTACCAATAGGTGTCTTGGCCACAGTGGGTGCCGATGCCTTGCTGAAGTCTCCAACACCGGCCTCGTTCTCCGCCGCCACTCTGAACTCGTACTCCCTGCCTTTGGCAAGTCCCGTCAGAGTGAAGTGTGGTTTCCTGATGTGCTTCCTGGAGGCCCGGAGCCAGCGTGTGCCTCTCGTCTCCTTCATCTCCAGGACGTAGTTACCGATTTCGGAGCCGCCGTCACTGCGAGGCGGTTGCCATGACAACGTGACGGAATCGTCAGTGATGCTGGATATCTTTGGCACGCCGGGTGCATCAGGTTTATCTGAATAAGGAGAGATTGTAAATAATTGCTTAATTTTTTTTTTTTTTTTTTTACTATTTCATACTATGACAAACAAGAGAGTATTGTCTACAGTGCGTTCGCATCTGAATTAGACATATCTCAATTGCTTGATTATTCATTTCATATTATGATAGTAGTAGGTTACTAGCTCAAGTACTGATCAAAATTAATGGTATTATCTACATTAAGCTCACATCTAAATTTGATGTATCTCAATTGTTTGATTATTCATTTCAAATCATGAAAGTATTATCACTGGCTCAAGAAATGACAGAAATGAGAGTATTATCTACAGTAACCTGACATCCGAATTTGATGTATCTCAAATTTATTTGATTACTCATTTGATATTATGAAAGTATGATTTCTTGCTAAGTAGTGAGAAAAATGATAGTATTGTCTACAGTAAGTTCACATCTAAACTTAACGTATCTCAATTATTTGATCATTCATTTCACATTAAGAAAGTCTGATTACTGCCTGAAATAGTGACAAAAATGAGAGTATAATCTACAGTAAGTCCACATCTAAATGTGATGTATCTCAATTGCTTAATTGGCTCAAGTAGGTTTAACCCGTTGCCTCCGAGATTCTGAAAATTCCATACAGTTAACACAGGGTACATCCGGTTCCAGTAGCCAACGGGTTAATGTCTGAAGAAAAACTCACCATATGCACTCTTGATAAGCACAGCCTCGTCAGTCTCCAGCGGTTCACTGTCGCCGAATTTGTTGGTAGCCCTCACACGGAATGAGTAGCTCTTGCCGTCCTGCAGTCCCGTCACGGCGTAACGGGTGCTGGAGACGGTAGAGGACACCTTGGACCAGCGGAACTGGTCTCCCTCCCGCTTCTCCAGGATATAACTCGTGACCTCTGACCCACCATCATCCTTTGGCGGCTGCCAGACCAGCGTGACGGAGTCGGGAGTGACACCTGTCACCTTGAGCGGACCCTCCGGTGTGGATGGTTTGTCTGTGCAGAATAATTTAAAGAGCAGCAAAATGATTGGGAGAAGTCAAAAATACCTCAAAAACCAAAATGAGTTGAAACATATACCAATACATGCATTGGCTAGAGTGTAAACAAATTTAAACATTAAAGGTTAGTGACATGATTGGGAACACTTAAATTTGTCTCAAGAACCTAATGACTTCAAATATATACCAACTATACACCAATTGGAGTGGATCTCCCAGCTGGAATGATTTGTCTCTAATTTGTTTACTTAAGGAATCGAATCAAGCATGAGCATACTATTATTTTAGTTTTATCGGGGCACAATAAAAATAGGACCCATAGACAGCCACACAGCAGGTTTGCCTGCCTGGAGGGATATTGACATTTGTAATTTTAGAATGAGTCAACGTTTGACTACAAAATTTTCACAGGAGAATCCTTGCATAGTTGACTTGATTCTAGAGTTGTTTCAGCCGAAGTTCAGGACTACCCCCCATCATGTCATTAACCTTTAATTCACTTATTTTCCAGCAAATCTAAGAAAAAACAAAACAAATAAATCCCAAAATGTGTAAGAAAATTGTACGTACCAAGCACAGCAACTTTGATGGTAGCTGTATCAGTGCCTGCCTTATTACTAATCTTAATGGTGTACGTTCCACCGTCAGATCTCCTGGCTTCTTTATTGGTCAGAACGGCGCTATACGATGTCGTCGACGATTTGATGCGACTTCCGTCCTCGCATGGCTTGTCGTTCTTCAGCCATGTGACCGTCGGGGTTGGCGTGCCCGACACTGGGACGTCCAGATGGAACAGGGTGCCGGCACGTATGGTGACGAGATCACGGAAGCGGTTGCCGAGGTCAATCTTGGGAGCATCTGGTAGAAAGCACAATCAAAAACATGATTTTGTAAAACTCTGAAGAATTGGGTGATTTCAAGTTTCTGGTCCATATCATTGTTAGTGCTAGTAGACGTCAAGGGCTGTTAAACCGAGCTCTGAAACTGTGACTCAGATTAACGGGAACGGTCGATTCTGTAATGGGTCGCTTAACACAAGTGTTAAACATTTGCATTACGTCACAAGCCTTCTTCAACGAACATCAAATCCGCAAAAAAAATGAAGAAATGTTGTCATTTCATTATGAAATTTAAACAATCATACTACAAATTTAACATTATCAAAAAGGCATGTACTTCCGAGACTTCTGTATAACAGTAGTGTAACAACCAGTCATTACACCACTCACAGGCAGTGCTCAAAGTAGAAAATGTCATTGTTCTATATTACACATTACAACTGTAATGTCTGGAATTCCATTTCTTTGGTCAGAAGGATCATTACGTCAGACAAAATGGTAAAATCTATGGAGACGTCAAAGTTCAACTTACAGGACAGTCTTACTACAACCACGGGAGCAGAAGTGCGAAAAATGGATTGACACACGTGATTACAGGGAAATCAAAACCTTCTTGAATTGGTTAATAATTATGACATTTAAAATGAACATAAATATTCATTGTTTCATATTACACAATAAATCAGCTACAATTTTGTTTCCATTTTTTCTTGTCAGAAGGATACTAAGTCAGTGAACAGGGTAACATTTGTCAAAATATGTGTACTATATGTTTACTGTGCTTAAGGATATTCCATACACATTACTATGGGGTGAAATATCTTACATTCTATTGTTTTTTTTTTGATGATGGAGCACAGAAGCATAACTGCAGCTCTCATATGAATATATATTTTAAACTTTATGATTCTGACTCAATGGGTGTGATATTATGACATAGTGGCAGTGGTTGTGAAAGTTACACTTTCATTTTATTAATTTGTTGATGGAGAACACAGAAGCATAACTGCAGCCTCCAAATCAAAATGATTTCTACTTATGATCCTGATTTACAAAGTGCGATACCATAACAAAAATCTACGAAGAATCAACTCTGAACATATCATGCCAGAGTAATTACAGCTCTATGGACATTGTGTGTATTATGTGGTGCATATATGCATCTGTGGCGCTGTAAGGGTTAAAGGGTCAACTTACAGGATGGTCTTTCCACGACCACTGGAGCGGAAGTGCGGACAGGCTCGCTGATACCAGCCTTGTTAATGGCCTTCACACGGAAGTCATACTCCTTGCCCGCGTGCAGTCTGGGCACCTTGAACGTTGTATCGGTGATCGGCTTGTAGCTGCTTCGGGTCCAGGCTGACTCCGGTTGTCCCTTCTCCCGCTTCTCCACGAAGTATCCGGTGACGGGGGCTCCTCCGTCCCGTTGAGGGGCGGTCCATGTCAGGGTCACGTTGTCGGCTTGGATGTTCTCCACTTTCAACGGACCGGGTTCTCCTGGAACATCTGTGTTTTGGGGATGAAAGGGTTAAATTGTTAACTTTTAACATGCCAGAGGATTTAAATCTCTATGGACTTTATGTGTATTATTTGGTGCAAAAACAGAACTGCGTATCAAATGGCTATACTGGTTTGCTAATGTTGCTAACAGTGATCCTCATGGAACCCAAAACGTAAATATATACAAATATATATAAATATTTGTAAACATATGTAAACATATATAACTACATAAACTATATATAAATATATATGAATATATTCCATTTATATGCAGTCCTTATGTTTACCATAGTCTCCTCTTGGTGTGATTCTCTCACTATCCAGAGGTTCGCTGACACCAAATTTATTTTCAGCTCTGACCCGGAATTGGTATTCTCTGTCTTCTGTCAGCCCTGTCACTCTGTAGAAGAAAAACAAGAAAATATTATAGAATAGTCATTCATTTAATCATTCACACACTTACTCATTCATGCATTTATGCTTTTTGGGGGGAAACCACCCAGGAAAACCCCATAAAGCCTTAATAGACCAGTTTACCAATTATATTCAAATTTCATGGATACTTTTTAAACAAAGGTTTTCCCTAACAACCTGTGAGTTTTCCGAAGGCTTGCCCGACATAGCTACATAAAGGCAGGTTGGATTCCAAGTACTGAAATCTATCATTACTATCAGGTTTTCAGAATAGCTGGTTACAAGGTTCCCAAGGAAAAAAAATCCATAAATTTGAATATGATTAGTAAACAGGCCAATTGGCTTATTTCCAATGGGGTCCTCTACACGTCCAGTAGGTCTGAGAGTGTGAAGATATGAGGTCATGGTATTGCAGGTATGTGAGTTTATGTCCTGTACTGCTTTCTTACAAAACGTGTATCCTGGGCCTTGTGTCACCTTCTATATACAATTTTGTAAAAGAATAAATATCAAATGATAAAACGAAAGAATTTGAAAGAATAATGAAATAATGGAATATGAATAAGAAGATGTCTGTTGCAACAGTATCAGATGGATTTATAATGGAAAATGCATACATACAGTGTATAATTTGAGTGCAATCTGCACAAGAATGTAAAAACTTTGGATTATTACAGATAAATCTAAATAAAACAGAGATGTAATGTTGTAATCTACCTGAAAGTTGTATCTGGAATCATGTTGGCTACATTCATCCACATTCCCAGTCCGCCTTCTCTCTTCTCCAGCACGTAACCGGTAACCGGGCTTCCCCCATCATCAGGTGGAGGAGTCCACGAGAGCGTGACGTCAGTACTGCCAAGTTTAGCCACCTGCAACGGTCCCTCGGGCGGAGACGGACGATCCACAACGTTGACCGCAACGACGACGGAGTCGTACCCAGCCTTGTTGGAGGCCTTGATGACGTAGCTTCCACTGTCCGATCGCTCGGCGTTTCTGGCCGTGAGGATGGTGCCGAAGTCGCTGGTTTCGATGCCAATGCGGAACGTTTTGGAGATTTCGTTGTCGTTGTGCGTCCACTGGACGGTAGGGGGCGGTGTTGCCTTGTAGGGGATGTCGATGCGGAAGGTACATGCCGGCCCGGACGGTCATGGTGCGCTGGAAGCGGGCATCCAGGTTGAATTTGGGTTTGGCTGAATTTGAAATATAGATAGCAGAAATAAATCTTGATTATCCACTTCTTTGTGGTACATGAATTTTGAACTTTTCTTTGACTGTAATCATCATCATTCATTCTACTGTTAGTGGTTCACAGAAACGATATCTTAAATAAATCATACCTTATATCACGATATTATAACTACAAACAAATTAACATTATTTTTGTGCATTTTTGTTCATTTTGATTTCACGTTTTTGTTATCAAATTTAAATCATAGAATTGCATTAATTTCATTCTAGATATCATGCACAGGTATTTTTTTTTTACTGTTAAGCAATGCTTGAGAGCACAGAATAATTAAAAGGCAGATTGGGGGAAATCTAAAAGCTATGAGCAAATTTTACACATCGTTAACTCAACTTAATCCTAAAAGGTTAAAACTAAGAGGCCATTTGATTACGGGAATTATTCAATTAATCTGTTACCTCCGAGATTCTGTAATTCCCATAGAGTTAATACATGACATTTCTGGTTCCCAAAACCAATGGGTTAAAAACAGGGATGGTGCCAGGGAGGGTGGAAACTATAAGGGGGCAAAATGTCCCCCAAAAAACTAAATGTCATGAGTTACTCTGGGAAAAGACATGATTTTCTATTATTTTGAAAATTTCAGCGTGGAGTCAGCAATCCCACTGCCACCCCCTGGCGCTGCCCCTGGTTAACCCACTGACTACGGGAACCGGTGGACCATGTGTTAAGTATATGGGAAGTACAGAATCTTGGAGGCAATGGGTTGAAAAGCAAGGACTTACCTGGAGGATCCTCCACCATCACCGTCTTTGAAGGCTCACTTGTCTTACTAGAACCAGCCCGATTGATGGCCGATACCCTGAACTCGTACTCGCTTCCTCGGAGCAGTCGGTTGACCCTGAAACTGGTGTCCGGGATCGGCGTTAGCGTGGCCTTGATCCATCTTGGACTTGTAGTCTGTCGCATGTCGACCACGTATCCCGTGACCGGGGCGCCACCATCATTCTGGGGCGGGGTCCATGACACGGTCACAGAGTCAGCCAAGATGTTACTGACCTCAGGGGCGGACGGCACAGCAGGGACATCTGGAGTAAAATACAGAAAATATTTGAAAGTGAAAGTGCACACTTAAAGAGAAATGGCAAGGTTAGAAGTATTCCTCAATTTAGGAGTAAATGCTCCCAAAATCGAGTACCCTGTATTAAAAAGATTCTGCTGTGAAAATTTCATAGTCATACATTTCCTTTTTGTTGTACAATTATCAGAAAATGCTGCGACAGCAAAATCTGTTTTGCAGCTTTCTATGGGATCAATTTCTCTCAGGGCCAAGAATTACTTTAATACTGGTAAATATGCTTGTTTCTCTTCAAATTAACAAAGTTAAGAGAAATCCATCTGGCCTGAATATAGCCAGTGTCTTTATTGGTACAGGTTTCAATTCATATGTTCTCTAATAAGGTCTAAAAATGAAACCCTGAAATAAATTGCAGTTCAAAACAGTCATTAAGTACTCTTAAAAAGTAAAAATCAGTGAGTAACTATTCTAGTTTTCCCCAATAGACTGCTGTGTTAAAGAACTTTCGTCAACAGGACAATAATCAAAGTACAGATTATTTATCGGTACATATTTTACTAGTGACAACATAACTGTCTTAAGTTTTGTGATCAAGGGTGACTACTTGTCCATTCACACACCATCATGAAGGTCATATATCGTAGTTTGACAATTTTTTTTTAACCCATTGGAGATGGTTTGATTTTGATACATTCTCCATATACTCTAGCTCTAGATATCTCATATTTAGTCTCCAACGGGTTAAGTAGGGCATCTACAATGTAAAATAGTGTCTTCAAGATTTCTTACTGTATCTTCCCTTTGGAGTGACGCTCTGTCCCTCCAGGGCGTCACTCTGTCCAAACTGGTTCTGAGCCAAGACGCGGAACTGGTACTTCTTGTTCTCCTTCAGGTTGGTGACCTTGTAGGTCAAATCCGTGATGTACTCCTTGTTGACGTGCTTCCACTTGAATTCGGTCTCACCTCGCTTCTGGACCACGTAGGTAAAGATGCGACTACCGCCGTCGTCAGAGGGCGGGCTCCACGAGAGAGTGACGGTGTTCTCGGAGACATCGCTCATCTCCAGGGGGCCACGTGGGGGACCGGGGCGATCGAAGACACGGACTTCCACGTTCAAGGAATCGCTGCCCGCGGGATTCTTGATGGTTACGCCGTAATGTCCGGCGTTGGATTTCTGGCAGTTCTTGACGGTCAGGATGGAGGTGTGGGTCGTCGTGTCGATCTTGATGTGGGACGATGGCGTCAGAGCCTTTCCGTCTTGTGACCAGTTGACAACAGGTGGCGGTATGCCACTGAATGGTACCTCGATGCGGAATGTTTCTCCGACCTTGGCTATGATCGGTTCATCGAACCGTCCCTTGAGTTTAGGTGGAACTGGTAATAAGAATTTAAAAAAATAAACAATGAATTAAGAATAAATAAAAGATTAAATATGATCATTTAATCCATTCACTCTATTGCCAGATTTAAGGTAGCTCCTATACAAAACACATTTGGACAAAAACTTCATGAAGTAGATTTTCATTCATGCTGCATGTCTCAACTTGACTGTTTTGCGAGTTCTGAATTGGGGAGGTGTGAAACAAAGTTTATTCTTCAAAATGCTATAATCTTATTTCTGTTAATAATACTGAAGCCAATCAAGAACAGTTTGGTTTTGCTAAAACAAACATTCTCCATTAATCTCAGAAAGAGACATCTCATTCATATATGTACATGTAATTAAAAATACAAGTTTAGATGTGACATTTCATCACACTCTCAGAATTTATTTTGCTGTTGTGGCATACTTTGGTGTCAGAGAAATGCTACTGCTAACAGGTTAACCCGTCGGCTTTGGAAATCAAATGAGTCCTGTGTTAATTATATGAGATTTTCAGAATCTCAGAGGCGATGGGTTAGTATCACTGAACCTACCAGCTGTTTCCTCCGCTCGTATAGGCGTTGACGTGTCACTGGCCGGTCCGACGCCTGCCCTGTTCTCGGCGGAGACTCTGAACTCGTACTGTTCTCCTCTCATCAGACGTGTGATGTGGTGAGATGTGACGGCGCTGGACACGCCTGCCACCCTGGACCAATAGGAGCTTGACGTCTCCTTCTTCTCGATGATGTAACCCGACAGAGGTGCGCCACCATCTGAGGAAGGCGGCTGCCAGTTGAGGGTCACGGAGTCGGAAGTGGCATTGGTAACTTGAGGCTTGCCAGGTTTACCTGGTACATCTGGATTTACACAAGAAACAGGTTTTATTTAAAAAAGAGTACTTGTATAACAGCATGATTTTAATATCAACTGTTTCCAACCACCTATGAACAGGTGGTATTCTGAAAATGTCACTTACATGTACATGTATGTACAGAAGAGAGTAGTTAAAAACAAGAGAACACTTTGTTTTTAACAAACCTCTTCACAAAGTGATGCTAGGGCCAGTGATGAAACATTCACTTGTTTAAACTGCCAATCCTACAACTATTTATGACATTTAAAGTGAACTATTCCCATATTCTATGCAAATGTAATATGCTTTCCCCCGGAAACCAATCAAATGGGGAATTCTGATGACAGATTTTCCATCATTGACAATTACTCCAGTTTACCTTTAAAGACTCTTCATTCATTTATTCATAATCAATGACCTTTTTCATCAATACATGAGTGTATAGAGGATACATGTTCCATTCAATAAATCAATGTCGATAAAGCTTCTGCAAATTGAAGCATATTGATATTTATTATCTGTCTTCAATAATGAAATGGTTACCTAATGTGATCACAAGAAAAGCACAGAGTATCTAATCTCCTTCTCCTGCTCTTTCAGTGAAATACCTTCTTTCTTTTAATCACACTTCATTTTTTTTTTAACAGATTAGCACTACCCATTGCATCCTTTATTATCATGGTGTAACCAGTAGTTCATTTGCAGGTACCACATCATGGAACCAGGGGAGTGTTTCTTGAAGAGTTTTGTGATTTTCACCGACAAATGTTATAAGCTACTAAAATCCTTGCATCTGATTGGCTGAGAGCAAATTTATCCGTGAAAATCACCAACAAAAGTCTTCATGAAACGCTCCCCAGAACAATACTGTATCAAACTTATGGATACATTAGTAATGTGGGAAACTATGGGTCAACCATGGATGGATACTTGCCATATCTCTTCTTGAGCTTCACAGAAGACGTTGCCTCCAGAGCTTCGCTGTCCCCGATCTTATTGACCGCAATGACTCGGAACACGTACTCTGCCCCTTCCTGTAGGCTTGTCACTCTGCACGACGTATCCAGGGCACGGATGTTGAGCCTCGACCATGACGTGCGGTTGGTCTCTCGCTTCTCAATCAGGTAGTGCGTGATCGGGCTGCCACCATCCTCTGCCGGCGCTCGCCATGTCAGGAATAGATCGGTGCTTCCGACATCTTTGACATCAATCGGTCCCCGTGGAGGACTAGGCCTATCAAGGACTTGGACCCGGATGGTGAGGGAATCGCTACCAGCAGGGTTGGTGACGGTGAGGGAGTACGTTCCCTCGTCGCCCTTGACGCAGTTCTTGCCGGTCAGCACAGTGTCGCGGTCGGTCGTGTCGATCTTGACTCGCGTCGTCGACTCTAGCGTGACGCCGTCCTTGGTCCACTTGACAGTCGGTTTGGGCGTGGCCCGGATGGGAACGTCGAGGGTAAAGGTGGTACCCACTTTCACAACCATGGTGTCACGGTACTTGAAGGTGTCAAGTTTGGGTGCCACTGAAATATACACAAAAAAATGATTTAATTTTTTTTTAATTTAGAAAAATTATTACAAAGTTTAGGCGAAAGAATATCAGAATTTCAGCTGTGCATGCATTTTTTGTGACTTTGTATGATAATTTTGGCAAAAAGAGCATAATTATGTTTTCCTATAAGCTACAGTAGACAATTACACAATCTTAGACCTAACAGGTTGAGTAAGGTATCTTTATTGTGACATTATTTTTCCTATTTTTTCCTGATTACTCATGTGATGAAGTATTGTAAAATCCAAAATTAATTAAAGAGAAGTATTCAAATATATGTTTTGCTGGTACGTGTAGGTCTGATATCAAAGTTTGACAATTTTTGTTAAAATGGGGTTTCCACATTTTTAGACAGTATCTTTAAGATTGTGACCCTGCTTCTTCATACTAGATGAAGCAAACACGATGCTACCATTTCCAGACACCTACAACTGACAACCACCTCCCAGATAACCATCCTCTAAGACAACTACCCCTTAGGGCAACAACCCTCTAGGACAACAGCCAGCTACCCACTAAGGCAACCACCATACAGGACAACTATCCCCCAGAAAGTACCCCACCCCAACAGACAACTACGTCCCCATGGCAACCACCCTTTGGGACAACTCCCCCCCCCCCAGAAAGTACCCCATCCAGACATATACCCCCTAAAGCAACCACCCTCTAGGACTGTAGTTCTAGGGGGTAGTTTTCTTAGGGGTGGATGTCCCAGAGGGTGGTTATCCTAGGGGTGGTTATCCAGGGGATGGTCGTCCAGGGGGTACAGTAGGTGTCCTAATACCAGGGTCCCTGTCTCATAAAACTTGCAATCAATTGTAAATCCATAAATCAATTGTAAGTCTTTAAGTACTGGATTCTAATTGGTTGCAATCAACTTACAATCGATTTTTGAGAGTTGCAATGAATTACACATTTTTATGAGACAGGGGCCCTGATGTTACACCAACTGAACTCTTTTCAATCATTGCTTTACAACTAACCTGCCATTCCAACAGATTCCGTCGTCATACTTGGGTGGCTGCTACCAGCAGCATTGCATGCAATCACGCGGAATTGGTACGTTCCGCTGGCGGGGAGGTCGCGGACGTCTAGTTTCGTGGCAGTGATGGGTTTGGTATTGATGGGCACCCATCGTGTGCTGAAGCGATCGGCACGCTCCACGATGTAACCAGTGATCGGGCTGCCTCCATCGGTCGATGGGGGTGCCCAAGAGACCGTGAGGGACGTTGCACTTACGTTGGAAATGGTTGGCTCTCCGGGTGAGGAAGGTACGCCTGATTATGGAAGAAAAATTCAGAATGTTATTTGCATATCTATAAGAAAATATGAAGAGTTTGATCACAAAACGAGCTACTCTATCCTTGATAATGCTTTCATATCACATGCCCCTAAACTTTGGAATGCCTTACCCCTCCCCATCAATCAAGCTCGATCCTTTGGAAACATTTAAGAAAGCTTTGAGAACCTATAGTTTTGATTTATCCATTTGTATTAGCAATTCATATGTTTAATTATTAATCAATAAGTATTGTTTTTGGTTAAATTAGATTCATTCTTAGTAAAGTATATAATTATTCATATTTAAGTTATGTAACTTCCATTATTAATTTTTCTAAAGTAGTATGAAACTTTGTTTTTACTAATCAGCACTAATTGAATTACCACATTATTATTATTATTATCATTATTGTTATTATTATTATTATTATTATTATTATGAATCCAAACATATTATTTTTTTTTTTTTGGGGGGGGGGTGAAATCCTCAAATTTAACCCGTTGCATACAGGAACCGGGTGGGCCCTGTAGAAAGTCTCTGCAGATTTACAGAATCTTGTAGTCAATGGGTTAATACCCAAGTTCTCACCATATTGTGCTTTGGCCACAGTAGACTGCGACGGCTCACTGGGAGGCCCAGCGCCTGCCTGGTTGACGGCAATGACCCTGAACTCATACTGCAGGCCTTCCTTCAGGTCGTGGATGGTGAACTCCGTGTTTGGAGTGGGTTGGGCCGTGATGGGGAACCACCGGAAGGCAAACGACTCCTTCCTCTCCACCATGTATCCGACGATCGGACTTCCCCCATCAGACTCTGGAGGGCGCCATTTCATTGAGATGGACGACTTGGTGACGTCCATCACCTGAGGCGCAGATGGTCTGCCTGGTACGTCTGAGAAATTTAAGAGGTTTGGAGAATTTTAGTGTGACTATCTGTCTTAAGATCTGGGAGAAAAAATACTAACAGCTGGAAATACTAGGTAATTACAAGTGATAGCAAATTGAATGTACGTTGAAACCTGTCTATATTGGCCCCCAAAGGGAAACAAAAATGTGACCTTCATAGACAGGTGGCTGCTATAGACAGGTTCTGTAAAACATGATTTGTCTCCATGGGTATCATTTTAGTGGTCACTATAGACAGGTTAGCTGCTATAGAGAGGTGGCCACTAAGACAAGTTTGACTGTATATATTAAACATCCACTAATTTTTATTATATTCCACATACTAAGAATCTTGCTATAGGATTGGCCAAGAGTAGATCACGTGATAAAGAGTAGTTTTCCCATCATATCACTCGAGAAGAAAAGTTTGTTACACTCTATAGATAGTCAATTGATAGTCCGAGTGTAACGCACTTTTATTTCGCACGTACTCAAAATGTTGATAATTGACGCGTTAGGACTGTGTGTACTAAAGAGATCAGCGAAACAAAAAAACTAACACCATCTCGGCAGCGCGCGTATTTCATGCGTGCAATACGCAACATGCATCAGAGATGCCAACCTTCAGTACTTCAAAATCGTACTAAAGATGGCTAAAAATCGTATTTTCTTAACAAAAGTCGTATTTTGTTATATAATTGTTGCAACTCAGACCCAGACATGCCAGAAGTATGTTTCCAAACTACTCACCTCAAAATCAAAGGCAAAATTGCTCCTTCTCTTCAGTCTTTGGGTTTAAAAATACTTCATTTTTTCCTTCTTCAGTGTCCAAACTATTCCTCATT
>JZLH01S0284625.1:24712-39867 GCA_001188425.1 Eucidaris tribuloides
GACATCAATAACATACAGTACCGCTCGAGAATAATTTACCAACGGGAATATTCCAGAATATTCCCACTCAAAAGATTCTGTCGCATTTGCCGGTAGGGTTCTTCACCTTATGCTTTTCTGAAGACTTGCTTGGCTTTTCCAATGTATAAACATATATATCAACTTGATGTGAGACTGTGATTGACAAGGAATTAATTTATTTTAGCCCATTAAATTTAGCCCAATTCCATTTTATTCTGGAATATTCCAGAATATTTTAGAACATTCCAGAATATTCCAGAATATTCCAGAACAGGTGGAAAATTATTCTTGGGCGGTACTGTATATATGAATATATTCTTGTCGCTAGAGGAAGAAGTGATAAGATGTTGAAAACAATGTATGCAAATTAGTAAACAGCAGTAAATTGTGACTTTCATTACATGTTATGCACAATATTTTTAGTAACAAATTTTAGAATATATTAAATACATATAAATTCTTCACTTATATTATGATATATTAGCATCAAATGCACAATGTACATGAATTTGTTGTGGCAGTCATTTACTTTCACTTGACTTTGACACGTCAACACAATCAATCAGGAGCTTACTAAACTGGAAACTAAATGCAATTTGCCTAAAACTCTATATCAAGACCAAGTAGCACAAATAGTATTTAGGAATTACAAATGAGATAAAAAAAATACAAATTTACAAGTAACAGACATATCATCATACATTAAGTCACAAAGGAATAACTTACCATATGGTGGTTTCACAATCACTGGAGAGGATGATTCGCTCGCCGGTCCCAATCCTTTCTTGTTGACCGCAATCACTCGGAATTCGTACTCCGCTCTCTCCACCAACCCGGTCACGGTGAAGGTCGTGTCGTCAATGGGCGTGGTGTTGACCGGTGTCCACCTCAGGGCTAGTCTTTCCTTCTTCTGTATGGTGTAGCCGGTGATCGGGGAACCACCGTCACTGTGGGGCGGCCGCCACTTGAGGGTGACGGACGTGGCGCCAATGTCGCTGGTCTGTGGCTTGCTGGGTGCCTCGGGAACATCTGGGAGAGAAACAATTTTTGAGAATTTATATAAAATTTCTAGTAACTCTAATGGAAAAGGTACATCCTTTTCATTTCAGGAAATCTAACATAATTTAAATGTGTGTACACGTTCAGAATTTATGAAGTATATCCACACATTTTCACACTTACAATTTTTTCTTCCATAAATGTTGAGGATCTTTTACATTAGGAAAAAGATTATAAAAGGTTACCCCCCCCCCAAAAAAAAATAATTTTGCTAAGGACTAGTAGAATTAGTGTGTTAGTTAGAATTGCTTTCAGAATCAAAGCATTGCCTTCATTTTCAATTGATTTGCACACGCAGGTGCTGCATTCCCCATGGGGCCACTGCCATTACAAGGTGGATACCATGCTTGTGGATGGACTTTCAAAATGGATCCTGAACAAGAAATTATCCTTTCCATCTTAGAATACCATAAACAAGTATTCAAATGTGAAAACATACACTTTTCAAGTAAGTCTTTTATTAAAAGTACACCCATTTTTCCTGAATTTTGAAATGTTGATACCTTTTCACTGTATGTGTGTACATCACCCACCCATGAAAAACAACTCTTTTCACACATTTTTGTCCTCCTTGTAATGACACTGTCTGAAGTTTTGTGTTCTAGGGTGTTTATTTGTCCAATCAAACACTGTCAGATATTTCAGATAGCTAAGATTGACAATTTTTTAAATGGGGCTGCTACAATGTTGTATAGTGTCTTTAACTTTCGCATCAACCCAACAAAAACAAACTTGCACAATCTATTGCCTCTACTTTACTGTAACTGAAAGCTTACCGTACGGTGCCTTGGCAACTTGCGGTTGTGTTGAGGTGCTAGGTTCTCCCAGACCGGCCTTGTTGGTTGCCACTACTCGGAACTGGTACTCCTGCCCCTCCTTCAGGCCACCGACCCTACATGACAGGTCCGTGACTCTCTCCACCGGTGTCCAGCGGGAACTGTAGGGGTCCTTCCTCTCTACCACATAGCCGGTGATGGGTGCACCGCCGTCTCTGGTCGGTGCCATCCAGGTCAGGGTGGCAGAGTCGGAGGTGACTTCGGTGATGGTCGGTTGCAGTGGCGCAGCTGGTTTGTCTGTGGTATAATAAGAATAATATTAGTGTATAGTGCCTAATGTGACATACATCATCTCTACGCATTTTACACTATTATTACTCCCCAGTCATCGGATGCTTGTAAGTCTATCAGACACCTGTCCCCTCCTAAAGGAGATCGGTCAAGACTTGGCAGCCACAATAGGCACACTCCTTCCATTCCTACCAGGTACCCATTTATACACTTAGGTGGAGAGCAGCAAAGCAGATAAACTGTCTTGCTGAAGGACATAAATGCTGGGCGTTGGACTAAAACAGGAAAAACCTCTAGATTATCAGGCATCCGTCCTTAACCGATCTCACCACAGCAGCTCTGCTAGAGATATATAAATATTATGTGTATATATAAATACATTGTCAACAATTTACTTCTGAGTTATCTGTTTCTGAGAACATTTACTTGGCCAAGTATAAAATTTTAAGGACAATTTTCTTTTCTTTTCAAGGGCAGATCAATGAATTTCTCTCCCAGCAGGTATTTATTATTTATCAAAGGTAAGTTGAAATAGTGGTGTAAC
Organism: Eucidaris tribuloides; assembly: GCA_001188425.1. Lineage (NCBI taxonomy): Eukaryota > Metazoa > Echinodermata > Echinoidea > Cidaroida > Cidaridae > Eucidaris > Eucidaris tribuloides. Next base: position 27,404 of record JZLH01S0284625.1, read on the forward strand.
TACATTTAAGTGATTGGAAAGGCCAATTTTGCACAGATGCCGCACTTAGCTAGGATATGATTTTTCTTGTGTCTGTTTATTAGTTTTTTTCCGTGGGTGGGGGGGGGTCCAGTTTAAGCCTGGAGTAACATCTATTTGTTGCTATTTTTTATTTTTTTGGAGGGGGGGGTGGGAGTTAATTTTTATAATATTCATACAAGAGTTGCAACTCACAGTGCAACCCCCGGGTAGCCACTGTTACTTCAACATGAAACTAAACAAACAATAACTGCACTTAAATGATTTATTATACTATTGACAATAATGTCTAAATGCAATTTAGATGAATTCTTTAACTTCATTGATGAGAAAAAAAAAATCAAAGTATTCATATCTACCACTGATTACAATAGGTACAAGCCGAGGAAAACTCACCATACGGCTCTTTGATGGTGGTCGGTCTCGTCGGCTCACTCGGCTGTCCGATTCCGGCCTTATTCTCGGCGCACACCCTAAACTGGTACGCCAGTCCCTCCTTTAAGCCTGTTGCAACAAAGCTAGTCTCCGTAAGAGGAGTTTTGTTGACGCGTGTCCAGCGGCTGCTGTACTGGTCCTTGCACTCCAGGATGTACCCGGTGATCGGTGCACCCCCGTCGGAGAATGGTCTCATCCATTCCAAGCTGGCAGTGCTGGCGGTGGTACCAGTCACTTGGGGGTTCTCTGGTGCATCTGGAGCATCTGGTAATAGACAGGGTACAAATATAGTAATCATGAAAATAGTTAATGATGGAATATTGCATTTATGACCTGTCGCCACAAAATGAACGATATGTCACAGTGAAAGTTTTCCTGCAAATGCATGGAATAGACGGGTTGGGTAAGAAAAGTTGATTGTAAACTAGTCTTTCATTTTGTTAAGGGACATACAATTATCTGACATTTGTCCAAATTTGAGGGCCAGAAGTGATTTAGAAGTATGAATTTTCTTGACATAAATCTGACCATGTTTTTGTAGGAGCTTGAAACTTTCACTGAGTTTAATTTTCACATCGCAAGATTAACCATAATATAACCTTAAGTATAATTGCCTGTTATCAAACATCTTCAAGCCCCTATAATAATGTTTGTATTACTAGAAAGCTACATTTGTGAGTTACTATTCATTGATATTGACTGAAACAGCCAAAAAGGATTGTCCAATCCACAGATCCAACAGAAAGCTACAAACAAATTTCACTGTTAGAGCAGTTTCTTATTACAATAGTACAAAAAGAGAAGATGGTTGACCACGAAATATTCACATTACATACTTTAAACATTATACTTGAGTCTGGTATCATTATGTCATCAAATGAGGACTACTACCCTATCAACCTTGTTTTTTTGCTTTAATTCTTAAATCAAGACTTCAATCATTTCTTACCATAAGGTGGTTTGGCAATCACTTTATCGGTGGTTTCGCTTGGTTTGCCGGCACCAACCCTGTTCTCGGCAGTCACCCTGAACTGGTACTCCTCATTTGGTTTCAAACCGGTGATGTTGAACGTTGTGTCTGTCACCGCGAAACGGTTGACCTTGGTCCAGCGCAGACCAAACCTGTCCCTCATCTCGATGACGTAATTGGTGATGGGGCTTCCCCCATCTGAACTGGGCGGGGTCCACGAGATTGTCATCTGCGTGCTGTCGATTTGTGAGAGTTTGGGTAGGCCTGGTGGGCTAGGTACATCTGCAAGGGGTAAGGTTAGAAAGCCATCAAATTAATTTTGAAAAATTGCTGTATATTATACATATGTCTGCAAACTACCATGTTGAAGATGAAAGATGAGATATCTTTTAATGAGGTCTATGGGAAATGCATGTTAACTTGTTGGAAACTAAGTACAAGATATATCATGTTGAGGTCTATGCAGAATCCGAGTTATATCAAAATTGAAGTGTCTCCAACGGGCCAGAGCAAAATTGAATCGCCTTCAAAGGGTTAAACTTAATATATGTGTGTGTAGATGAGTTGTACGTATGTGGCCTGCTACACAAAACAAACAAAAGGTATCATCATTGATTTTAATATGGACAGTATTGATAAAAAGAGAGTTATCTAGAAAAGTAAATATATTTCATTTATCTTTTTTTATGGTATTTTTAGAAAGATCCCATTTCATGTACTATCTATCCAAATTTGAGAGTTAGAAATTACTTAAAAATATTTTGTTTGCATTTAGCATTTTGATATAACTCAATTTTTTATGTTTCACTATAAATTTACTTTTGATCACATGTATGTACTTTACAGTATTAAACACTAAACACAGCTTTTCTCTTTTACTTTTATGTATTTGAACTTCATATGAAATTAACCAGTTGGTTATGGGAACCAGATGGGCCCTGTGTTAACTCTATGGGATTTTCAGAATCTAGGAAGCAACAGGTTAACTTACTGAATGGTGATTTTGCAACCCTCGGTAGAGACACCTCACTTGGTTTTCCAACACCTGCAGCATTTTCGGCGCTCACTCTAAATTCGTACTTTCGATCCTCGGTAAGATCATTGACGGTGATTGTGGTGTCCTTGAGTGGGATACGGTTGACCCTTGACCAGCGACCGAGAGCTGACTCGCGCTTCTCGACAATGTAGCCCGTTACCGGGCTGCCACCGTCGTTGGTGGGCGGGGTCCAGGAGAGTGTCATGGATGTTGCCGTGGAATCGGTGACGGAAGGTGCACCAGGAGCTTCAGGTATGTCTAATGGAGAAAAAAAAATTAATAAAATGGAACAATGATTTTCGGTATAAGGTCGAGTTGGGTTGGAAAAGTTAAACCAGAGATTATCCTATCCTCATCTTTGATCTGTCCAAATTTGATGGCCAAAAGTGATTCTGAAGTATGATTTTTCTTGAATTAATTTTGACCATTTTTTTTCACGAGCTTGAAATTTTACTAAGTCTGAACTTCACATTGCGAGATTAACCATAATATTACTGTAAACATAATTGCTTGTTACCCAACATCTTCAAGTCCCTTGTAATAATTTTGGTACCGCCACAAAGCTAAGTTTCTGAACTATTCATTGACAGTAACTGTGACAGCCAAAAAAGGATTGTCCAGTCGACAGTTCTCTTTTGGAAAGTGACTGGGTTTACCAAGTTTTCTATGATAGACACACATTCAGTGACAATTACAGTTGGAATTAAGAGGTATTAATATGACTGCCTCCTGCCGATTCACTGTCAACTACAAAGTGTGAAAATGTTGTGAGATCTAATAAACATGGATCATTTGATTTCCTAGAAGAAAAAAACAGACGTGCGGCAAGAAGCGACCTTACTCACCATAAGGAGACTTTGCGGTGAATCTCGCACATGGCTGGCTAGGTTTGCCAACACCTCCTGCATTGGCAGCGCTCACCCTGAACTCGTACTCATTGCCCTCCTGCAGTCCACGGATGTTGTACTCCGTCTCGTAGGCAGGAACCTCATCCACTTTGGTCCAGCGAGTGGAGTATCGGTCCTTTTTGTCGATGACATAAGCCGCGATCTGAGAGCCGCCGTCGTGTCGCGGTGGAGTCCAGGACAGCAGGGCAGTGGTTGGTGTTATGTTTGAGACTACTGGCACATCAGGAGGTGGTGGTACATCTGTAGAAATAAGTACTGAAATTAATGAATGTGAACTATTGATGAACATGACTGTCCAGCCCAGTTTGAATTTTCCTGAAAAGGATATGAATACTTACATGTAGATTCTTATACGACCAACACTTTCAGTATGACTTACAGATTTTCAGAAAAATTGAGATGAAGACAGCATCAACAGTAGTATAAGGTCACAAAATTTATGTATAGTTGTTTTGTGGATTATTTAGCTTAAAACTTCAAGGGCACACACTTTAAAGAGAATCAAACTGCTTTCATCCCTGTCTCATCATTTTCATCATAATACCACTATCACTATTGTCATCATTATTATCATCATCAGCGTCACCATAACCATCAACAGCACCATCATCTTCATCACCATTACCACTACAACTTTCTAAATAATATCATAATATCATTATCATCACCATCATCATCATCACAATCATATCATCATAATCATTATCCTGAAGTCATCATCTTCATCCACACCAACACCAGCATCATTGCCATAATAACTGTCACCATCATCATCATCAGCGTCATTATCATTTGATCATTACCCTCCTCACCACCACAACCAAAATATAATATCATCATAATTATCACCAGAATCATTACGAGCTTTCATACCGTAGGAAGGTTTGGCCACAGTTGACCTGGATGGTTTACTGAACTCTCCCATGCCAGCTATGTTGATTGCCGCCACTCTGAATTGATACTGAGAGTTCTCTTTGAGATGGAAAGCTTTATCATAACACCACTATCACTATCATCATCATTATCATCATCATCATCACCATCATCATCATAATCATCATTATTCTCCAAGTCACCACCATCCTGAGTGTCACCATCATCGTCAGCACTATCATCTTAATCATCCTCACCATCACCATCATCATCACCATCATCATCACCACAACAACAATCAAAATATTATTGTCATCATCATTATGATCACCATATTCCTCAAGTCATCATCACTGTCCTTATCTTTACCAACACAATCATCATCATTGCCATAATAATCATCACCATCATCATCATCAGTGTCATCATCACTTGATCATCACCACCACAACCACCAAAAAGACATCATCATAACAATCACCAGAATCATTACTTCACTATATATATATACATATATATAAGCTTTCCTACCGTAAGGTGGTTTGGCGACAGTTGACCTTGATGGTTTACTGAACTCTCCTCTGCCAGCCTTATTAATGGCCGCCACTCTGAACTGATACTCAGAGTTCTCCTTGAGATGGGATGCAGTGTACGTTGTGTCCGGTACGCTGGTCTCAATCTTCACCCACCGCATGCTGTAGTCTGTCTTAGACTCAATGGTATAGCCAGTGATTTTGCTGCCACCGTCATTATGGGGCGGTATCCAAGTGATGGTGATTGTCGTCGCCGTGACATCAGTCACCTGGGGTTGGTCAGGTGGTCCTGGTACATCTGTAGAATGAGCAATGTAGTAGCATATGTGACCTGTCACCACGAAACGCACCATAAGTCGAAATAAAAAATTGTTTTTCACAGGGTCTTAAAGTAGAGACTCTAAGCTTTAAAATGAGGTATAATTTGTTTAAAATAGATGAAGCAAACCCATTTAAAACCTCGCTTACACGTTTGAACTATCACCTAAATCAGCTGCAAAGATAGCGATCATTCATGCAAAACGGGAAGCCTTTGACAACTGTTCCGTAGAAAGCTTGGCATAATCATCTGATCATGGTCCATGGTATAATTAGTCACTTTCCCAAAGAGAACTGCGGATTGAAAATCCTGTTTGGTTCTTAGTCACCATCATTGAATAGTTCATAAATGAAGCTTTGTGGTGATACCAATATTATTGCAGCGGGACTTGAAGATGTTGGACAAGAAGCAATTATATTTAGGGTTACATCATTGTTAATCTCGAGATGTGAAGATCAAATTCGGCCAAATTTTCAAGTTCTCGTTAAAACATGGTCGAAGTTCAATTCCAGAAATATCATACATCTGTATCACTTCTGGTCTTGAAATTTGGACAGAAGGAAAATGAGTGTATGTGCTTTTAGAAAATGTCAGAATCCCAGAATCAACTTTTGCAACCCAATTTGACTATTTACTACATTTACATGAAACTTCCATTGCGACTTATTGATCGATTTGTGGTGACAGGTCACTATTAAATTATATTTTCATGAGCTTGTTCAACATTGAACATACCTTTATATCACAGAAGAGATAATGTGTGTTGCTTAAAAGACTCTTCACACATTCAATGAAAATGTATGATTCTTCTTATCTTACATATTTCTTTTGATTTATTTTACCCAAAGTCATTGATAGATGAGATGCACACATTTTTGAAAATGCACTGGGTTATTGCTCTGTGAATATTTCGAAAAGTGCCAGGAAGTGTTTTTTATGCCTTGGCGTCATGGGGCCTAAAACAAGTCCGATTTGGGTTTTTTACCATAACTCAAGAATGGCTGATTAGATTTGAATGAAACTTGGGTCAAATGTGAACCATGAGGCACCGATACACTGATCCTTTTTAAATGTCTGATTTGTGCTTGTTACCATGATAACGGCTGATCAAATTCAAATAAAAGTTGGGTCAAGTATGAACTATGAGGCATCACTGCGATGACTAGATTTTTGAGTTGAAAGGTTAAAGGTCACAGGTCTTTTGTACATGTTAGATTTGAGCTCATTGGCTTCTGATGAGATTGGGTACATACAATCACAAGGCATTTCAATCTAATTGAATCAGGGTGGGATTTCGGAGGCATACCCATCAGCTGCGCACAGTCAAACTGCTCTATAGTTTTTGTTTTTTGTATAGTCTCACCCCCCTCTGGTTATATGCCTGTTCAGTTAAGTATAGTCACACTTACTGTATGGAGGCTTGGCAACAAACTCATTGGTCACTTGGCTGGGGCTTCCCAGTCCCGCCTTGTTCTCAGCGGTCACCCTGAATTCATAGGCCGCCCCTTCCCTTAGGTTGGGGACCGTGAAGCTCAGGTTGGTCACTGGGGTGCGGTTGACTACCGTCCATCCCGTCCTGCCTGGTTCACGCTTCTCGATGACGTAGCCGGTGATCGGACTGCCGCCGTCGGACTTGGGTGCGGACCATTTCAGCGTTGCCGAGTCAGCGGTGATGTCACTGACATCGGGCACGCTAGGAGACTTGGGGACATCTGAAATAAATAGAAGACTTATGTTTTCAAAACATTTGAGATTTAAGATTCAAAGCCTAAGATTTATTTTCTTGACTATATTTTGTAATAAAAAAATGGATCTTCATATCAAGCTACCATAATTTTCTTTACTAGGACACTAGCAAAGGATCACTTCAAATTTCAAGAAAAGAAAATCCTTCTCTGTGCACATAAGTATGCAAGGAGGGTGTTTGGGGTGTTCAAACAACCCCCCTTTTCCAGAAAATATCCCCCTTCAGAAAAGAAAAATGGGTTATGTCACCATGGAATAACCTTCTTTTATTTTTGTTTACTTGTCCCAGCAATTTGCACCATGAAACAATTTTACTGCGGAGCTGATATTCCCCCCCCCCTTTTTTCCCCCTTTTTCTTTGTTTGTTGCATTGACTAGTTACATGGAATAGGTTCTCTGTGGATGTGATGACCTTTTTTCACATATATTAGCACCATGGAACTGGTTTATTGCAGACCTGGTAACTCACTTTCTTGCTTGTTGCAATGATAAAGTACCATAGAAAACCCACTTTCAAAAGTAGTGGTATGCCTGTATCTGAGGAGGTTTGCGGTAGTGAATTTAATCAAGATTCTAGTGTGTTTGATAGAAAATCAGCAAATATTACTGTTTGTCATATACTTGAGTCCCTCCCAACAAGTCAATACAACATGGAAAACTATAATGAAAGCATTTTACAGGAGAAAAGATGAAATTAGAAACTATGAAGCAAATGAATAGTTGTGCAAATCCTTACCTCTTAACCTGTTGAAACTAGACTCGAGATATCTCGTGTTTAGGAAAATGCCTCGGTCTATGGGAAATGATGAAGCAAAATCAAACCATCTGAAATGGATCAAATCAAATGAATTAGACACTTACCATATGGTTCCTTAGCCTTGGTTGGTCGTGATGGCTCGCTGAATTTACCAAGTCCGGCCACGTTCTTGGCGGCAACTCGGAACTCATACTCCACACCGTCACTCAGTCCCGTCACTTGGAATGTAGCCTCTGTGAAGTCGTACCTGTTGATCTGGACCCATCGAGTGGAGTACTGCTCCCGTCGTTCCAAGACGTACGTAGTTATTGAACTGCCTCCATCGGAATCCGGTGGGGCCCAGCGGAGGGTCATGGAGGTGGATGTGATATCAGAGGCAGCGGGGGTGCCTGGTGCATCAGGGGCATCTTTTTGTGAAAATGATATTAAAGACAGATTGAGTACTTGCCCTACAACAAAATTTTCATATCAACTGTTTTTAAACCATCTATGAACAGATGGTATTCCAAAAATGTCACTCTAGTACAGAAGAGAGAAGTTGAAAACAACAGAACACTTCATATTTTTTTTACAAAACCTACACAATTTATCATGCTCACAAAGTAGTAACAAAGAAATTAATACGTGCTTATTGGAAATATTGTAACATAAGGGGACGGTGATGGAAAATTCACTCCCTGTATGAGATGTACACAATTTGAGAAAAGTAAGAATTTTGACATACTGTGTTTGTGTGTGTGTGTGTGTATTTACTTACCATATGGTGACTTTGCCTTGATGGGGAAGCTTGACATACTTGGTTTGCCTCGACCGGCAACGTTCTGTGCGCTCACTCTGAATTCATATTCTGAGCCTTCTGTCAATCCAGTCACCTAAACGGGATGTAAACCATATTGTGAAAATATGTTAGAAAAAATATAATCATTTAGGTTTATTTTTTGAAGTGAGAGATGTTCATTTGTGAATTATAAGAAACATGTATTACATAATTTTAATGGGTGTTAAACATTGTTTTTACTGAATACATCTTGATTAATCACATTGCAGAAAGTTAACTTATTATCACCCATCATTCTCATAATGACAATAATAATAATAAGATGAAAATGAAGAAGAACATTAACCCGTTGCCTCCGAGATTCTGAAAATCCCATAGAGTTAACACATACCACATCCGGTTCCCGTAGCCAGTGGGTTAACAATAACAACAACAAGTACAAGAGGAAGAATAAGAACAACAGCAAATAATTGTTAAACAGTTATCAGTTATCTATAGCAAAAGTATAGTTTTGGTAATGGTAAAAATTGAAATTCGTCGCAATTATGCTTTCTAGATAGAACTATATGAGCGCTTAATACTCTGAAATTGGTAGCTCTGAAAAACAGATTTTGAGAAATTACTTGAAATCTAAAATGTTGCATTTTCCAGAGGTAACGTACATACTGCTACATGCTCTTCAATAATTTAAACATCACAATTTGTCACTATAAACAATTTTGAGTAGGCTTGATGTTATATTCTGATGTCAGGGCCAGATACAACAGAATAGTAAAATATTTTGTGAAAAATTGACGATTGACCAAAACTATACTTGCGCTTTAACTGAAACGTTTTTTCTATATCTCACCCTCATGGTAGTCTCATCGTGTGCATCAGGGTTGACTGGCATCCATCTCAGTGCTGTACGGTCCTTCATCTCAACAAAGTACCCTGTGATGGGGCTTCCCCCATCGGAGTAGGGTGGGGTCCAATTCAGGGTCATGGTGCTCTCAGTGATTTTACCAACTTGTGGCGTTCCAGGTGCACCTGGTTCATCTAAAACAAAGGGTTTCAAAAATAAATTGAGAATTACGAATTTTCAGTGCAAGAAAAACACAATGCCCCAACTGGGATTTGAACCCAGGACTTTTCGCCAGCAAGGCCAAGGCTCTACCAACTGAGCGTTCCGGGCTCCCGTCAAGACAGAGTGTCAATCTCACACCTAGCCCCTCTCTTTAAGTTTTAAAAATGTTAAATATAAGTATACATTTCTTTTATCCGAAATATTCATTTCAACAAGTTTTTCTCTTCAATGCATGCCATCATGAGGTTTTGTCAAATTAATGAATTAAAACAATTTTATGTGAACATATTGGTATATGAAAAATTTTCTGCTTAATATCTCATTGGATTTATATAAGCAAAGTGCACTGGAATTTTTCACAACATAGTTTAGGAGTAATAAAAGTGTACCTTTCTATGCTTCTTCAATGTAGAACCGAATAGTTGTCCTCATTGAACAAACACTTGTCATCGTGAAGAAACCCTGCATTACAGTATTTATTACCAAAAATTTTATATGTATCACACTGTCAAGTTTAATATATTTTTCATATATCAGCAGTGAATGTTTGGATGATCATAAAATCAACAGCGACTATGTCGTTTATTTCTCAAGAAATTTGTAATTACCAAATTGAGTTTTAAGTCAAAAATGCTGCATCCAAAAAAGCAATATTCCTATATCTCATGTCCAAGCATAAAGAACATTGACAGAAAACACACAGAAAACAATCAAAACAAAACAAAAATCACATTTTAGTTTACTTACTGAAAGCTGATTTGGGAACCATCGGTTCCGTGGTATCACTGGGTTTGCCAGAGCCAACCTTGTTCTCTGCAACAACCCTGAACACGTACTCTTCACCACGAGTGAGGTTGGGGACCGTGAACTTGGTGTCCGTCAAGGGTTCCCTGTTGACCCTGGTCCACCTGGGACTATACTTGTCCTTCTTCTCCACGTAGTAGCCCGTGATGGGGCTACCGCCGTCGTCCCGTGGCGGGGACCAGGTGAGGGTGACGGAGTCGGCCGTGACGTTGGACATTTCTGGTTCGCGCGGTGATCCTGGTGCATCTGTTGATGTGAATCAAATAGAAGAGTTTATACCATGTTCATCACCACTCTGTTCTTTTTCTTTCATGCATTTTTTATTGCTGTCCTGCCCAGAGGCAGCACCAGGGTAAAATCTGTAGGGAGGGCGAAAACTGTTAGGGGCCAAAAATTCCAAAAAACCCCTTCAATTTCATGAATTACACTGCAAAAACCCTGTGATTTTCTATTTTTTGAAAATTTCAAGGGGGGGCACGTTGCCCCCCCCCCCCCCACCCCCAGCAACTGCCCCTGTGCCTGCAAAATTCTGCAATAGATCAAGAATTCATTCTTGAATACAATTAACCTATTAGAGAATAAGAATGAGATATCTTGGTCAGGGGTCTATGGAGAATGTGTGTATAGTGAAACCAAATTGTCTACATCAGGCTAACAGTTTCTGCAAATAATATTAGGGTCATTTTGTTATTCTATCTCATTCCCTCTTTTACACATATTGCCATAAATTCAGGACAAAGTAAAAAATATCAAAGTCCAACAACAAAAACTAACAAGTCTGCCCTTCCCTCAAACTACTCAATTCCAAAAAACTTTTTAAAAAGTCATTTGATCCAAAGTAAAACTTCTTTTAGATTTGATTTGACTCCAAAAGGTATATTGATCACTTAAAATGAAATGTCATTGCTTATCTATTTTGTTTGGTTTGATAAGTATATTCTGGTTTTTCACTGTAACTGTGTAAGTGCTTTATATCTATTTTGAAAAGACACTAAACAAATATTAGTTATTATCATTGACTTACCAAATGGTGACTTAGCTTTAACCGTCCTTGAGGTCTCACTCGGCTTTCCAAGTCCCATCTTATTCTCAGCAACCACTCTGAAGTCATATTCCGCTCCTTCTGTGAGATCAGTCACCTTGAAGTCGGTCTGTAGGATGGGAGTGCGGTTCAATCGCGACCATCGGCCGTAGCGGTCACGCTTCTCGACGATGTAACCCGTGATAGGACTGCCTCCGTCAGTCATCGGAGGACTCCAGGACAGGGTCAGTGACGTGGCTGTGACGTCAGAGATTTGTGGGGTGCCTGGTGCAGTTGGGGCAGCTGAAAATGCATAGATGTCAATATATTTTTTATCTTTTATGCAAATGGATAGAGCTGTTTTATGAAGTTGACTGTACCAAAGACATACTGGGAATATCATGTAAATCTGACCAGTTTGTGAGTGTTAACCCGTTGGAGACAAAGTATGAGATATCTCTTGTAGGAAAATGTGTGTTATTTCAAAATTAAACCATATCCAACAGGTTAATTAGTGTATTTTACTGTGTATATTACTCCCACAATATGCCAATCTATGTATTTGTGGACTCAATAAGATGATGAATACATTTATAGTAACCGAAGTACATGTTTTATCATTGTTCCAATGTAAATAATTTTTTCTTAAGTCAAAAGTCATTCCTTCATTGATAAAACTGTAGGAAAATGGTCACCAAACCATTAATTCACTATCTACCATAAACATATCAATTTCCATAATAAGCTGTTAGAAGTATGAGTCAGTCCACATCTTATAAATAAGAGAGCAAAAATGAAACATTTGATAAATAAATAAATCAGCTGTAAGCAAAATACTCACCAAATGGACTCTTGGCTACAGCGGCCCTAGAGGGCTCACTGAATGGTCCAACACCACCTTTGTTTTCGGCAGCCACTCTGAACTCGTACTCTGATCCCTCAGAGAGATCACGGACCGTGAATTCATTGTCCATGATGGTGTCGCGAGTCACGCGAGTCCATCGCATGGCGAATCGATCCTTCTTCTCCAGGACATAGCCGATGACTGGGCTACCTCCATCGGATCGTGGGGGTGCCCATGCCAGGGTCATCTGATTGGAGTCGATTTTTGTGATATCTGGTTGGCCAGGAGCTTCGGGAACACCTAGTATAATGAAGGGAAGTTGGGAGAAAAATTAAAATTTCGAAATAATATTTTAC
>JZLH01S0284625.1:39892-53998 GCA_001188425.1 Eucidaris tribuloides
ATACTGGGAATATCATGTAAATCTGACCAGTTTGTGAGTGTTAACCCGTTGGAGACAAAGTATGAGATATCTCTTGTAGGAAAATGTTTGTGATTTCAAAATTCAACAGCTTAATTAGTGTATTTTACTGTGTATATTACTCCCACAATATGCCAATCTATACATTTATAGTAACCAAAGTACATGTTTTATCATTGTTCCAATGTAAATAATTTTTTCTTAAGTCAAAAGTCATTCCTTAATTGATAAACTGTAGGAAAATGGTCACCAAACCATTAATTCACTATCTACCATAAACATATCAATTTCCATAATAAGCTGTTAGAAGTATGAGTCAGTCCACATCTTATAAATAAGAGAGCAAAAATGAAACATTTAATGATAACAAAATAAATAAATAAATCAGCTGAAAGCAAAATACTCACCAAATGGACTCTTGGCTACAGCGGCCCTAGAGGGCTCACTGAATGGTCCAACACCACCTTTGTTTTCGGCAGCCACTCTGAACTCGTACTCTGATCCCTCAGAGAGATCACGGACCGTGAATTCATTGTCCAAGATGGTGTCGCGAGTCACGCGAGTCCATCGCATGGCGAATCGATCCTTCTTCTCCAGGACATAGCCGATGACTGGGCTACCTCCATCGGATTGTGGGGGTGCCCATGCCAAGGTCATGTGATTGGAGTCGATTTTGGTGATATCTGGTTGGCCAGGAGCTTCGGGAACACCTGGTATAATGAAGGGAAGTGGGAGAAAAATGAAAATTTCAAAATAATATTTTACGTGCAACCAAAGCAGGCCCCATACCTACAAACCAATTTGTCATGTACAATTGTGTCAAGTTTATGAACCCTTTGGAATCAGTGGCATCAATCCATTTTTCAGATGGTGGGGCAAAAATAAGAAAAGTTTATAATAATATTTTTTAATCTGGCATGTCAAGTGCATGGGAAAATGGAAAATTGCATATGTTTAGTAGTATTTTTATGTTAAATTTAATGGCTTTGTAGTGCCTTGCACTGCTTTTTAAACATATGCTTGGATTATGTCTTATGATCTTTTCAAGTTGTCAAAATAATTGAAGGAGGGGGGAAATCAATTTGCTTGCCCTCTCCCCAATATTGTCACTGGAGGGGCAACTGCCCCCAGCACTGCATCCCCTCCCCCCATCATCAATGCCCCTGCTTAGAATGTACACCATTTTATTGGTTTCAAAGATAAACAATTACCACTTACCATAAGGTGCCTTTGCCATGTAAGGCCTGGACGGCTCGCTCGGTTTACTGTCTCCGGCCACGTTGTGTGCGATCACCCTGAAGCAGTACTCTGACCTCTCCCTCAGCTGGTCTGCTACAAGGCTAGTCTCCCGGACAGGAGCTCTGTTGACCGCCACCCACCTACCAGTGCTGGTGTCACTTCTCTCCACAGTGTATCCGGTGATCTGGCTTCCCCCGTCAGACTGGGGAGGAGACCAGGTGACGGTCATGGAGGTAGGCTTGATGCCGCTCACGTCGGGTTGGCTTGGCGGGCCTGGCACAGCTGGAAATAATACAAGAAGCCAATAGCCATAATGTGTCTTACCCTTTTACATTAACATTTGACCTTTGACCTACATGTCAATATATGACCTTTGACCCCAAAGAACATTTAGGTCCCAGTAAGACATCTACCATCTAAGTTTTGTTTACAAATGGGCTTATGGTTAGACAGTTACAAACCCAACATAATTTTGCAGGTAAAAAACTTATGACCTCACTGGAATTTTTACATACAAACATGACCTTTGACCTCCAAATAATGTATAATTTCAAATATTGCAAATATAGTTTAATATTACAGAGGAAAACAAATATTTTACTTGTCACACATTTGTGTGATGTTCTAGGTCAATAATTGATCATAATAAGAGCAGAAACATCTAAAATAATGAAAAATACATACTGTATGCTGCCTTGGCCATGAATGGACCACCCACAACGCTGGGCTTGCTCTCTCCTGCTTTGTTGGCTGCTGTCACACGGAACTCATAGCTGTTGTTTTCTCTCAGTCCAATAGCCTGTGCAGGAAGCATCAAAATCTTAATGAACATACATGTGCATCTTTATCATGCCTTCAACTTGAAACAATCATATTGTGTAAAGCTTTCTTGCTGACACATCACAAATTTCATGTATATTCTAATGATATTGATAATTTAATTAAATCAGTACTGTCAAATGATATCTTATGAAGATCTTAACTTATTATGGTAAATTTAATTCCATTTTCCATCAAATACAATCCACTACTTTTTTAACTGACTCTATTTCAAATACATGTGTATGTATTTTTTCATGATTCTCTTCATCTTAGGAAGATATGAACATAGGGTGAAATAACTTCTATTATGTTCCTACATAAAAACCTCTATATAATCTAAGACATATCTTGATATGGAATGTTTACAACTACTTTAGAAAAAATATAACCAAACAACTAACAAAATAAATTGCTTGTATTTCATTTCATTTCACTTTATTGTTCATTTCCAAATTTAACAAAATTATAACAAAATAACAAAAAGCTTAACATAATTTTAAACTGCAATACAGTTAGAGAATACAATGTTGAAAAGTTATAATAATAATAATATAAAATATAAATACTTCTATATTATATTAAAATATCAATGTGAAGTTGCAGCTAAAAGACAGGAAACTTAGGATTTAAAAACTGTATGTTGAGAATCTTGTTACATTGTATTTAGAAATACTGAGCATCAGTACATGTAAACACAAGAATAGAGGGCAGTATTGTAACCAGTTAAAGACTAGTCATGAGATATCTTGTCACGAGGTCTATGGGAAATGTGTGTTAAAGCAAAATCAAACTGCCTTCAATGGGTTAATAGAAGTCTGAGGGTTAATGCCTATACCTGATAGGTTAGGTCTGTGCTCTCTCGAGTGGTCAGCCTCTTCCAGTACGGTGAGAATTGTTCCTTCATCTCCAGGGTGTAGGTGGTGATGCGGCTACCACCGTCTGATGGGGGAGGCGACCATTTGATTGTCATGGAGTTTGAGCTGATGTCTGTTGCCCATGGCTGGGATGGAGGATTTGGTACAGCTAAAAGGGAGAAAAAGTTTGATGATTAGTGGAAACAGTTTTTATCTCCAGTTGCAACAAAGACACATGTACATGTACATGGAAATACATATACATACATGTATTCATACATTCTTCATTCATTATACTCTTTTGAAATTATGAACATTGAAGAATATAATATGTATCTTTGAGAACTCACAATTTATACATTTCTGTCTAATTACTGAAATGACCAAAAACACAAACTGATGGGCATGTATATGAGTTCTTCCTTCCTTTTTAGATTTGATATAAATTTCAAACATGGTTGCGAGGTCAAGTCTCTTTGGGTTTCACAGAAATAGACCAATAGAAATATTCCACTATTTTTTGGTTGAACTAACCCATTCATTCTCTTCCTTATTTTATTTCATTTTTTTTTGTCAGAGTGAACTTATCATACTTACAATTTCACAAACCCATACTGTCGGTTGTCCAATAGAAGTACTCTAGCATTTGTTCCAGGCAGAAGGGCCTTAACACTAAATTGTCTCTAACTTGGAAACCATTGGCTCTTTTCACATGAATTCAAAGCAAAGTTATATTTTTAGATCCTTTTGCCAGTCTGTTAAGTACAAATATCAAATGAGGCAATATTTCTCAAATTAGAGAAAATTTACTGTTAAGGCCTTTCTGCAGGGAACATATACTTGGGCCCTTCTGCCAAACAACCGACGATACACACAACAGAAAACCTGAGAGAAAGAAAGAGGAACAGAAAGACAGACAGACAGACAGATAAACAAAATTCACAGAATATACACTTACTAAATGCAGGTTTGGGTGTCACAGTCGAGGAGGACTGGCTCGGTTTGCCCGGTCCCGCCTTGTTGACCGCCGTCACCCTAAACTGGAGGTTCTCCCCCTGCTTGAGAGATGGGACGTTGAAGGTGGTGTGGGGGGTGTGGCCCACCTCGGTCCACCGTATGCTGAAGGCATCTTTCTTCTCCACGATGTAGTCTATTAGCGCGCTGCCTCCGTCTGACCTGGGCGGTTCCCACGACAGTGTGACGGAATCCGCGGTGACTTCCTCTACGATTGGTGCTGATGGTGCCTCTGGTGGAACTGTACACAAGAAGAAAGAAAGAATAAATGGTGTCTGTAAATACATTTGTCCATGAAACCAAGTAAGTCTTTCC
The DNA here is from genome assembly GCA_001188425.1 of Eucidaris tribuloides. Taxonomy (NCBI): domain Eukaryota; kingdom Metazoa; phylum Echinodermata; class Echinoidea; order Cidaroida; family Cidaridae; genus Eucidaris; species Eucidaris tribuloides. The sequence continues at coordinate 44,155 of JZLH01S0284625.1, forward strand.
AGCATTATTATTTATAATTATACTCTAATAGTTATGCGACTGGATGACTAATAACATTCATAAGACTACATTTGTCCATACTTTATCTTGTAATATTGGGTATGATATTTGAACATTACAAATACACATCTCATCTTGAGAATTAAACTATTGATTTTAATGTTACAACTCAAATTTGTACACGACATAAATCCAGACTTAAGAGATTAAAAATCACATACATATATTATCAATATCTTGACATAAATATCCAAAATTTATCAAATGATTTTCAGTTACTTATAATTATGAGAAAAGGGATATATTTCAATAATATTCCGTAATTATTAAGATTATACCAATAAATACTGTAGATCTGAAGAAAAGTTACATTAAACTAGGGGATACAAATAAAGCAGGGATGTCAATGAGAATTTATGAACAGGCCTGGAAAATCACATTCAACAAGCTACACTGAAACCTGCTCCAGCAACCACCTGTATAGAAAAATCACCTTTCTGTAAAGACCAGAATGTTTGTTTCCCTTGAAAAGTGCTTCTCATTGAAATGTGCATTGTAGAAACCTCTAGTACACATCAATTAAAATCATGTGCTCATAAAAACACTTTTCTTGTCTCCCTTGGGTGGTCTTTATATACAGGTTTCACTGTATATTGTGCATAAATAGTCCTGAAATATGGCCTGAGCATACATTTGCAGTGCATGAATTCAAGCTTTCACCTAACGATTGGAATCCTTGATAAAGACAACACTAGTATAGTATGGGTTTTGTAAATATAACAAGTTCTTAACCCGTTGGAGACTAAGTACAAGTTAACTCGTGTTGGAGTCTATGGAAAACGCGTGTTATAGCAAAATCAAATCGTCTCCAATGGGTTAAAGCTGGATAAGGATTAATTGTAGTCTTCAATATGCTGATAATGTGTATTTTTACCGTAAGGTGGTTGTGCCTTGATGCTCTCCGATGGTCCACTAGGCTTGCTAGATCCAGCCTTGTTGATGGCAATCACACGGAAGGCGTAATCGTGTCCAGCCTTCAAGTCTCGCACAACAAAGCTGGTCTCGGTGACGTCAAACTTGTTACACGTGGTCCAGCGTCCCATCGTTCCCTCTCGTCTCTCTATCTCGTACGTCGTGATTGGACTTCCACCATCAGATGATGGTGCTATCCATGTAACGCAGGCTGAGGTTTCGGAGACGTCGGAAACTTGTGGGGTACCTGGTGAATCGGGAACATCTGTAGCATATGAACAAAAAGATGAAACCATAGAAAATATCCACTTTTTTTTAAGTCATCATACCTTACTGCTGTTATTGATATTCTATTTTTTATCAATAGAGTTATCAATAATGGGCTGATGGGGCCTCTTAGCCTGTCATTTTCTTGAAAACCTTGTCAATTCAACTTTAAACTTAACTTTAAGAGTGCAATATTTCACACATATATAATGTACCATCTCAATATTTTCAGGTAGGCAAGACAATATTTAGAGGCATTATGTTACACAGTGTTATGATAGCAATAGCTTATATTCATGGACAATAATTGTTGATAATTATCAATATTGGTAAGGATTTTCTTAGTGATATGTCAACAGAGAATTTTCAATGTTAACAGCAGCTAGCACAACTTGACTACTTGGCATAAAAATTTCATGATCACTTTCACTGATATACATTTTTAACCCTTTATGGACTAAGTGTGAGACATCTCGGGCTGGGGCTTATGGAGAATGTGTGCTATATTGAAATCAAATCATTTCCAAAGCGTTAAATCCTCATATTCTTTGAAATTCATGTGACCTATTGCTCCAAAAAATTCCTACCAAAAGAATATAAGTAGGTTTTGGTGATTGTGTATTCATTTGCATAGCACTAAATCTATTGAACACATTTCAACTCGGTATTCAAATATGGGTAAGAATATTCATGACTACATTAGAAATTCTTTCCAGAGATATTTTCATAACTCGTCAATATGTAAATTGATGATAATTTATTGCAGTCAACCTAAACAGGAACTCCTAGAACCTCTCTTTACAATGAATAATGTGTCAGATTGTTAGATCAGGTATAATTAAACTTAGTGATTTATTAAAGGCAAAATTTCACAATGTGTCAAGGTGAAAAGGTTTTGATCTACCTTGATAAGGTCCAATAAAGAAGCCCTGGAAAGAATTGTACTTCATAACAATCATTGAGTGCCTTTAAAAAGTGAAATTCAATGAGCAACCATTCCAGTTTTTCTCATAGATTACTGTCTCATAGACTTTCCCTCCGCCAGAGATTAAGTCATATGCAGAAATTAATTTCTGTATTATTTTGCTAGTGACAGCATAACTGTCTAAATTTTTGTGTTCTAGGGTGTTTATTTGTCCATTAAAACACTATAATGTATGTCAGATGTCAAGTTTGACAATATTTCAAATGGTGCTTCCACAGTGTTAAATAGTGTCTTTAACATAAATTCAATCAAACTCACCATACGGTTTCTTCGCTTTGATGATCTTGGATGGTTCACTGGGCGGACTCTGACCAGCTTTGTTCTCGGCGATGACCCGGAAGGAGTACTCCGCTCCTTCCTGGAGATCATTCAGAGTCAACTTGTTGTCCCTGATGGAGTCTCTGGTGGCTTTTATCCATCGCGTGGTGAACTCTTCTTTCTTTTCGATGATGTAGCCGGTGATCGGGCTTCCACCGTCTGAGACGGGTGGGGACCACGTGAGGGTGACCGAACGTTCGGTGATGTGGCTGGGTTCCGGGCTGCTTGGTGCCAAAGGTACACCTGACGTGAAGAAAAAAAAATCACACACAATGTTATTTTGTGATTGTGAAGTATTGTGCAAAGTGAAGAGGAGAAAGATTTCTTTGCTGAACCAGGAAAATGTAGCATGATAACTAGGTCAGGTCAAGGGTCACTAGTCTACATATCCATTACTCCAACAATTCACTGGATATGATTTTTTTTTTTAATTAAGAATCACTGCTTCAAACTATCACATTAAATTTAACCAATCCCACACCCCACCCCCCCCCAAAAAAAAATCATGCTTTCTGAAAACATGGAGTATAGAAAATGTCCCACTGTCTGACAAAATATACAGTAAGGCTTAAAAAGGTTGATTTCAGTACTTTATTCTATTGGAAGCTGAAGACATTAAAAAAAACTATTGATACAATATACATGTATGTGACTTGTCACCACGATAGCCTGATAAAGTCGCACGTCTTTTAAAACAGAAAATTAGAAAGAAAACTACAATGGAAGAAAAATATAAATATCTAAACTTTTGCAAAAAGTGAAGATCATGAAACTGTTGATTTCTGAAAACACTTCACTTTCATATTTTACATTCCATTTACAAAATTTTGCACTTCCTGTAGCTTTGGGGTGTGAGACTTTATCAGGGTATCATGGTGACGGGTCACATATATATCTTTGCTCTGAGTCAGTTTCTTACTCGAAGGTATACAATGTTCAGAATTACTAAGATTATTATTTTTGAGAGTGTTAAACAAAAACAGACAGTTTGATTAATGATTGACAGAAACAAACAAATAATTCTATTACCGAATGCATCCTTGGCTGTGAAAGGCTTTGTAGGCAGGCTTGCCTCTCCCACTCCAGCCTTGTTCTCGGCCCGGACCTGGAACTCGTACTCCCCACCGGCGGTCAAGTTGGTGACCTTGAAGCTGGTCTTGGTCGGTTTGCTGACCACTGACCATCGGACACTGAATCTGTCTTTCATCTCAAGGACGTAGTTTGTGATCGGGCTGCCGCCATCAGATTCCGGTTCTATCCAGCCAATTTCGGCGCTGGATTTAGTGACGTTGGATACAGACGGCCTTCCTGGGGTGCCTGGAACATCTGAAAAACAGAACAAAATCCATTCATTCAGACTGCTCTTGGTTTATTTTGGTAAATTTGAGCTGGATCGCATCTTTAATTATTTCCTTTTTTTAAATGAGTAAACATAATTCAAACTCTTAAAAACTTTCAGTTTGTAAATCTGTTCTTGACCTTGTTTTTTTAACAGATATTTTATCTATATTCTTGTCAGAAAACACAATTTTAACTCTGAAAATCATCCTTTTTTGAAAGTGCATTTAAATAGTTTGCTACTTATCATGTAATGTTGTTAAAAACGTCCAAGTTTGTCAATGCTATGTTAATTTCTCAATAAAATTAAAGGTATTATTTGAAAGACAATGTATGGAGATACATACCATAAGGTGGTTTGACAAGCACAGGTTTGGTAGAGTCACTTGGGATGCCAGCACCAGCTTTGTTCTCAGCGATGATCCTGAATTGGTACTCTCGCTTGGGCACCAAGTCTGAAATCGTACATGTGGTGTCCAAGATCGGCGCCCTCGTAGCCTTGACCCAACGATCTTGTCCCGTCTCGCGACGTTCAATGGTGTAGTTTGTCACCGGGCTGCCACCGTCCGATTCGGGTGGCGACCACGTCAGCGTGACGGAGCTCTCGGTGATTTTGCCGACGTCTGGTTTAGTGGGGGCCTCTGGGGGCTTGATGGTGAAGGTTGTGACGCTGCTAGGCTGGCTGAGGCCGGCCTTGTTTTGGGCGATGACCCTGAACTCGCAGTCCTGCCCATCTTTGAGGCCGGTGACGCGGAACTTGCAGTCTGTCACAGGAGATTGGTTGACTGGTGTCCATCTCGGACTGTATTTCTCCTTCTTTTCAATGATGTAACCTGTGATGTTCGCGCCACCATCAGTGTCTGGTTTGTTCCACTGTAGGATGACTGATGTTGGACTGACCTCACTGATTTGGAGGGAGTGAGGTGAGGAGGGTACATCTAAAGAAAACAAGAGAAACAGAAGTAGACATAATTTCTTTCTTTAAGGAAAATTATATTTTGTCACTAATGAATGCAACTTTATATTCTGACATGCCAATGTTGTAAAACTCTGATATCTATTAACTGAACAATCTCATTTTCACCATCCATTAACAGGCAAAGTGCATAATTTCTGGCACATCTCAAGTATAACTGCACTGTATCTGGCACAAAGCAAACATTTTTAACTCATCAGTTTTATAACTTTGGCATGGTATGAATTTCAAAATGAATAAAATGAATAAATTTTAAAAATAAATACAACATTAGCTAGTTTCACACTCTCTGTCATTCTCATTTATTTTTATTTTGATTTTGATTAAATATTATCCCATTGGAGATGATTTGATTTTGATATAACACACATTCTCCACAGACCCAAGCATGAGATGTCTCATACTTAGTCTCCAATGGGTTAGAAGCCTCAAATAAGCTTGAATATTGTGTTTTATTCACATTTCAAAATCTATCTTCCTGCTAGGGGTACTCATGCAACTGACAAATTTTATTAGGAATTGATGAAAATGAAAACAACACAAAAATCTTACCAAATGGTAGCTTGGCTTTGGTCGTAGGCGTAGGTGTCGAGAAATTGCTGACTCCAGCCTGGTTCTGGGCGGCTACTCTGAACTCATAGTCCGAGTTCTCCTTCAGTCCCGTCACCTTGTGCACCAAGTCCTTGGTCTTGGTGACCGGAGTCCACTTGGTGCTGTAGGCCTCCTTCTTCTCTATGATGTAATCCGTGATGGGACTTCCCCCATCGGAGTAAGGGGGTTCCCAGGTTAGGAGCATGGAGTCTCCGCTGACATCTGAGACGGTGGGAGTCACAGGTGCATCTGGAACATCTGAAAAGTACAGATAAAAATGACGAAGAAATTTTGATTTATTATAGAGAAAAAGGAGTAAAAAGAGAGTATAAATATCTGAAGCATAAGGAAAGTTATCTGTTTCTAAGCAAATATTAGTAATTCTTTAAAATTATTTGTCATTCTCAACGGATAATGTAAAGATAAATCTGGAACATCGGAAAAGAGCAGATAATGAGGATATTTAAATCTATTATAGGGAAAACTGAATAGATGGAGAGGATAACCATCTCAAACATATGGTACAATACCAGGAAATGCAAAAATTATATGTTTATAAGCAAATATTTGTTATTTTTGACAGCTATTTATCATTCGTGACATGAAATCATGACCATGACCTCATTTGTACACACGTTTTAACATTTTAAATATCAGTCATGAAATAGAGAAATCACAAGAACTTATTTTTCTCTCTCTTTATGTCGCAGTCTTTGCTAAATTCAATGACCTTAGAGCTTAGACTTCCAATACAACAAGCTTACCAAATGGTAGTTTGACAAGCACAGAGTCTGTTGGTTGACTTGGAGGCCCAGTGCCTGCTTTGTTCTCCGCACACACTCGGAAGGTATAACGGCAATTGACGGTCAGTCCATCCACGTAGAGATTAGTATCTCTGGCCGCCGAACGATTGACCCTGACCCAGTGGTCTTTGGTCGCCTCGCACTTCTCCACAAAGTATCCCGTCACTCTGCTGCCACCGTTGTCGGTGGGCGGGGTCCATCTGAGGTCGACAGACTTTCCGGTGATGTTGCTCACTTCGGGCATGCCGGGCGGACCTGGCACCCTGATGGTCAGGGATGCAGATCGACTGGGCTTGCTTTCGCCGGCCTTATTGATGGCGATGACGCGGAACTCGCACTCGGTGCCTTCCTTTATGTTGGTGACGGTGTACTTGAGGTCCATGATGGGTGAGGATTTGAGGCGCTGCCAGCGAGAACTGAACTTGTCCTTCTGTTCGACGAAGTAGCCCAGGATGGGAGAGCCGCCATCATCGTCGGGTGAAGACCACATAACAGTGACAGAGAAGTCCTTGATGTCTGTCAATTCAGGGGTGTCTGGAGCAGCAGGAACATCTGGACATGAGTGGTCAAAAAGTAGTAGTAGTAATTCAGGTTTTTTCAATTCAGTTTTGTCCCCATTATGGGGGTGGCTGGATTAACCTCACTCTCATAGCAATGAAATGTTTTTACCCCCTTCCATCACTTTGCCCGATTCGGCTCATCCCCCTCCTTCAACCCAACCGTCCTACTATTTCCACCACTTGCTTCTTCTATGTCTTCATTTGTCACCCCCTTCCCATCAGACCAGCCACCTTAGTCTCGACCAAGATCTGAAGGCGGAAATTGTGCCGTTGTATGAAAGTGCAGAAACGTCGCGAAGTGTTTAGGAATGAAAAAGAAAGTGAACAGAATCTTTTAAGAATATGCGGATAAATTGTGGATTTGCTAATTTTGCATTCCACGTCTTGTCCATGCCCTAGTGGACGTCAGGTTTAAGCAACTTACCGTATGGTAGCTTAGCTACCACGGTCCTTGACGGCTCACTGGGAGTACTAAGACCAGCTTTGTTTTCAGCTGTGATCCTGAACTGGTACTCCTTGCCCTCCGTTAGTCCAGTCACTCGGAAGGACAGGTCCATCGTCTTGGTAACAGGAGACCACCGGGTGGAGAAGGCTTCCTTCTTCTCTACAATGTAGTTGATGATGTTGGAGCCCCCATCACTGGTAGGTGGCATCCAGGTGACGGTGAGCTCGGTCTTGTTGATATCAACGACTTCAGGTCGGTCAGGCTTGTCAGGTACATCTGTACGGAGAATCATCATCCATTTTAATGTACCGTAACTCATTGTCTAAATTGTGCAAAATCAAGTTAATAATGCTGCCCTACTTAAAGGTATTGGCTAACATTTACCACAGTTTAAAAAATCTGAGCTACATGATTCCCCATGCTACCATTGTCTTTGATAAGGTCTAAAAATGATGCCCTGAAAAAATTGTATTTCAAAATGATTATTAAGTGCTTTAAAAAAGTGAAAATAGTAAGTTGATCGGATTCACCTGCCTATTTTCTCCCATAGATTTACTGTGTGTACACCTACGCTATTTAAACTCGCCCCGAGTTTTAATTGTTTATTCATGCATAACTTGCCATCGGCAGTGTAACTTTCCAAACTTTTTTATTCTAGGGTGTTTATTTGTCCATATGAACACTACTATGTAGTTCAGATATCAAAATTTGACAATTTTTTAAATTGAAGCTCCACAATGTTAGCCTATCACTTTAAGCAATTGACAAGGGTGTGATTTCTCATAAATCAGCAATTTGTGTCTATCATTTACATTGGCATCAATGCAATTTCACAACATTTTGACTATGTATCTCTTACTAGAATGATTATTTCTCCTCCAAATTTTTCCTGAAGGTAGATCATGTAACTTTGTTTAAAAAACACAAATAACTCAAATTTGAGTGATATGTCATTTGCTTACTTTTGCAAAAATGTAAACAGCATTTAGTGATTTTTATGACAATACATAACTGCTACCAATGATTAATCTTTTAGTGATGCTTTATTTTCTTATATTTTACCATGTCAGGTTGAAATAATGTTTACATGTACATGTATCAAGTTTATCTCAGACACATAAGGTAAAAGATATCTGTGTAATGACACCATATTACTGCATTACATTACAGATGATCTCAATGAGTTTGCCTTTGGAAAATGCATAAAACTGTACTGAATTCTTTTCTTGCAGCAATTTCAGTTCATTTGCTATGTTCCAAACGAAGGCTTTATGAATCATTGTCATTACATTTGCATAAATTTGCTATTGAAAACATTTTAGTAAAGGCACACAATTTGTTTAAAATATATAAAAGAATAACCTCATCCATTATTAAGATGAGGCGAATTCATAATTTAAACATTTACTAAAACTGTGCAAAACCTTATATAGAGTAAACAGAAAAAGTAAAAAGATGAACACAAAAACCCATCACACAGGTAAAAAGATATTTATATCATGATATTTTTCGGCAAATTAGAAATTCTGCTTTTAAACAAGCACTCACCAAATGGTAGTTTGGCAATCACTCTGATTGAAGGTGCACTAGGTTCTCCCTGTCCAACCTTGTTCTCAGCAATGACCCTGAACTCATACTCGTTCTTCTCCATCAGATCTGTTATTTTCAACATCGTCTCCTGAATTGGAGACCGGTTCACTCGAGCCCAGCGTCCTTTATCCCTCTTCTCCACAATGTATCCTGTGATCTTGCTACCTCCATCTGACGCGGGAGGAGTCCAAGAAACGGTGACTGAAGTCTTGTTGACATCGCTGATGTCGGGTACGCCAGGTGCGCTTGGAGGTTTGGCGGCTAGGACGGTCGTTTCGCTAGGTTTCCCGGTGCCCGCCTTATTGATGGCGCTCACTCGGAATTCGACGTCCTCGCCCTCTTTCAAGCCTCGGATGGTGAAAGAGTTTTCATCGATGACATCGGTAGTTACGGGTGACCAGCGGGTCGAGAATTTGTCCTTCTTCTCGATGAGATAGCCTTTGATTTTGGCGCCACCATCGGAGGGAGGTGGGCTCCAGGAGAGCTTGACGGATGTTGGTGAGATGCGTTCGATTGATGGAGAAGTTGGAGCTTCTGGTGCATCTGTGAAGATGGGTGCAAAAGCAGTAAGCCTCAGAAACATAATAAGACTTTCCCCATTCCCAAAAAGTTTAACTTTTCATTGCAAGTTTTCCAGAAATGTATAAGGATAAATGAAGAGGTGAGGCAGAAACATAAAGACTTTGTTAATACAGAGCTGTAGTTCCTAGAAGCAAAGGTTTTGATAATATCAAATTAACAATTCATCGTGCACTTGGCAGAAGGCCATTAGAAAATGCTCTAAGCAAAAGAATGTTAAAAACCCCCAGTAAATTGCCTCTAACTTGAAAAAAACATTATTCCATATTTCTGTCTAACACACTGATAGAAGAACCTAAAAGATCACAATACTTTGATCCCATGTGAAATAAGCTAATGGTTGTCACGTTGCAAGCAATTTACTGTTAACACCCTTCAGCTTAGAGCATTTGCTAACGACCTTCTACCAGGTGCATGACG
>JZLH01S0284625.1:54048-65144 GCA_001188425.1 Eucidaris tribuloides
ATCCCATGTGAAATAAGCTAATGGTTGTCACGTTGCAAGCAATTTACTGTTAACACCCTTCTGCTTCGAGCATTTGCTAACGACCTTCTACCAGGTGCATGACGAATTAGTATACATGTATAATCCATCTTTCCATTCAAACATATAAACTTATTGATGTTGACAATGCAAAAACTTACTGAATGGATATTTAGCTGTAACATTGACTGGTTGAGAGGGTTCGCCGGGGCCAGCCTTGTTCTCAGCTATCACTCTAAACTGGTACTCGTTATTCTCCTTCAACTTGGGAACGGTGAAAGACAGCGATGTAATCAGGTCCTCGTTGATCTTGGTCCATCGGGTACTGTACTTGTCCTTCATCTCAATGTTGTAACCAGTGAGGGGGCTGCCACCATTGGAGGAGGGGGCAGACCAGGTCAGAGTGGCTGAGGTTGGGGTCACCTCAGATGCTGTCAGTGACTTTGGTGCTGAGGGAGCATCTGTAGTAAAACAAGTTGATAGCCATAATGTGTCTCACCCTATTAACATTTGACCTTTGACATAAATAAATGACCTTTGACTCCAGTATAACTTTGAGATCCCTACAGATCATCTACCATCAAGGTTTGGTTACACATGGGTTAATGGTTGCAAAGTTACCAACCCAGTAAAAAATGTGACCTCATTTGACCTTTGACCTATACACGTGACCTTTGACCCTAAAATAACATTGAGGTCTGTGTAAGGCATCTACAATCCAAGTTTGTTACATACAAGCAAATGGTTGCAATGTTCTTCAAGTTTCCTGAGTGTTACGGGTGGGACTGGAACAATGGTAATTAGCACAGTGGCACTGTGGCCTAGGGATGGGGGCGCATTAAGGGTAAAAATCACCTCTATACCATTATAGGTTATTAAAAGTTATGAATGGAGTACTTCCCCAAATCAATAGAAGAACAACTTACCATAAGGTGCTTTCGCTGTGAATTTGTAAGATGGCTGGCTAGGCTCGCCCAGTCCAACCTTGTTTTCAGCCATGACTCGGAACTCATATTCGTTCTTCTCCACGAGGTCGGTGACGGTCAGCGTGGTTTCTTGGATGGAGGTCCTGGTGATTCGGACCCAGCGATCTCTTCCCTTCTCTCTCCTCTCGACGACATAGCCGGTGATCTTACTACCTCCATCAGATTCCGGAGGAATCCATGTCAGAGTTGCAGAGTTCTTGTCGACGTCACTGATCTCAGGCGTCCCAGGTGCGCCGGGAGGCTTGGCTGCCAGCACCGAGACCCGACTTGGTTTACCAGTACCGGCCTTGTTGATGGCACTCACTCTGAACTCCACGTCCTCTCCTTCTGGTAGACCTCTGACCGTGAACTTGGTTCCGTCGACAGCGTCGGTAGTCACCGGTGTCCATGGACCGGATTTGGACTTCTTTTCAATGATATATCCAGTGATATCTGATCCACCATCTATAACAGGTGGACTCCAGGTTAGTTCCACTGAGGTCGGTGAGATGCGCTTGATCTCTGGTTCCGACGGAGCTTGGGGTGTTTCTGGAAGTTGGTACATATGTGATAAAAGCCTTTGTCAATAATACTTACACGTACTGAAAATGGCAGCAAATGGAAATTTTTTGTAGTGGAAATTGTACAAAAAAAATTGATAAATAAATATCAATGCTAAGTTTAAACAATTAAAAACTGCAAACTTCATTTACCTCATTATGTGTTTACACCCAATTACAGAGTAAATACACAATCCTGAGCATATCTATAAGTGCAGATTTTTCTGCAACTGAAGTCTTCAACATTTCTTTTTTTGTGGGTAACAATAAGAAATGAATTTAAAAGGAACATATTAGTCTCTTGATTGCACACTATTCCACAGAAACAACAAATCAGTTATTGAAATTGAAATCTCAGCTGAATTTGTGCTTTAATACCTTGACTATGGGAATTGGATGTGTCATGTGCTAAATTTATGGATACTGCACATTCTCAGAGGTAACTGGTTAAATGACTCACCAAATTGGTATTTTGCTGTTACATTGACAGCCGGACTAGGCTCTCCAAGACCAGCTTTGTTCTCGGCGATAACCCTGAATTGGTACTCGTTATTCTCCTTCATGTTGGTCACTTTGAAGGTCTCTTCCGATATAGAGTCCCTGACCACCGTCCAGCGGGTGCTAAACTTGTCCTTCATCTCCAAGGTGTAGCTCGTGATTGGACTGCCACCATCGGTTGCCGGGGGCGACCAGGTGAGCGTGACCGAGGTCGGAGAGATGTCAGATGCCCTGGGGATGCTAGGTGCACCGGGTGTGTCTACAAAAATAACAAGTGGTATCATAGATTTTTGAGGTATAATGGATTGATGGGAATGGTTATTATTTGAATGAAATACATATGTATAACACACAAATGATAGGATGACATTATGGTATGGGGACTTACTGTCTAACTACATCACAAACAGCAGTCAACAAATAATTGATAGTCATTATGCCAATATACACGAATAGACATAACCAGTATGATAAATATATGTTTCCAGTAAATGTATTCTCTACTACTGGTGTATTCTGAGAGCAAAGGGCTTGTGCTGACATCCCCCCCCCCCTCCTCTCCCCGAAAAGGAGAAAATGCTTGCTGACTAGAGTTGGAAGATGCTTGTTTTGTTTGTTCACTTCTTTGCTGGATAGAAGCGTTTTTTTTTTCAAAATGCTTTCCTCTTAATCTTTTTTTTTGTTAGCTGGAAACTCATCTTACTGAAACATTTTGGATATATTTATGTCCCTCCCCCGAAAGTTGTGAGCCTTTAGCTCAGCATCTACCTCTGTGAATCACTTCATAACAAGATTAAGAAAAACACAATTAAGTTTATCCCATTAGATAATTGAGACTTTTTTCTGAAATGCAATAAACTTTTAAAAAATGGTCCACTTGAGTTTAATTTAGACATGAAATATATCCTATACAGCCATTAGAACAAGACAACAGTAGTAACTTTAATCAAGTGATACTGACAACCTCATTGTACTACTCATAAATAAACACAATAATTTACATAGATTGACTTACCATAGGGAGGCTTTGCCACAAATCTCACAGAGGGTTTACTGGGTTGGCTGAGTCCTGCCTTGTTCTCAGCAATCACTCTAAATTCATACTCATTCTTCTCCATCAAATCTGTGACCTTCATGGTGGTCTCCCTGATGACTGCCCTATTGACGCGAGTCCAGCGATCTCTCCCTTTGTCCCTTCGCTCGACAACGTAGCCAGTGATCTTGCTACCTCCATCAGACTCAGGAGGAGTCCACGTCAGAGTGCAAGAGGTCTTGTCAATATCGCTGATGTCCGGGGCACCAGGGGCGCTGGGCGGATTGGCTGCAAGCAGAGCCACCTGACTTGGTTTTCCGGTACCTGCCTTGTTGACGGCACTCACTCGGAACTCGACGTCCTCACCTTCTTTCAGGTCCTTGACAGTGAAAGAGGTGTGGTCGATGGTGTCGGAAGTGACGGGTGACCAACGTGGAGAAAGACGTTCCTTCTTTTCCAGGATGTAGCCGGTGATCTCGGCTCCACCGTCATCACGTGGAGGGGTCCACTTGATCTTGGCTGACGTGTCTGTCACTCGAGATACGTCATCGATGATTGGAGTTCCTGGGATGTCTGTAAATCAGAAAGGTCCCACCAGAGGGAGCACAACAACGACAGTCATAAGAAAGTATAACAATATTAACCATAAAGCATATAAAATATTTCTCATTACGTACCAAGCATTGAATGCCCCCGATTATTTTGTTCCTTACATAACCTATTAGAGACTAAGTAGGAGTTAACTCGTGTTGGGGTCTATGGAAAATGTGTGTTATAGTAAAATCAAATCATCTCCAACAGGTTAAAATGTCCTCTGATCATTTTAGTGTTCATTTCTCTTCATTTCTCTACATTATTTTGTCCAAAACTACGAGAAGCTGGGGTGAATTTTTTTTTTGGGGGGGGATGTTTGTGCTGGGTGCACCCCTCCTGTGGAATTCTTTGCCCTCTCAATTAAGATGGAAAAGAGTTTTCACATGTCCAAAGCTAAACTTAAAATATTTTTAATGACTTGATAATAATAAGTAGAGTAATACATTAGTAATGATAAGTTTTTGACGGTTAAAAAAATGGGTTTTTTTTGTTTCCTTCTATCAATATATTTAATTTCAGTTCATTTCATGAAATTGCCTAATTTTGCTTGTTGGCACCTTGAACATCCTCCTTCAATGGAAATGCACATGGTACAAATGCAGCTTTGTTATTATTATTATAAAGGACATTCATTACAATCCATAATTCAAACTTCTATAACATCAAGTTTTGTAATGTATGGAAATTTATTCTTTTGGTTACAAATGTTGACAATAAAATGAATCATAAATATTGAATCTTGAACCATTATCTTAAATCTATTATAGTGAATGAAAGCTGAACTGCTACAAAAAAGACCAAAACAATTGGTAATATTGACTTGCTGTGTAGTTTTATGAAAATCACACCACTGAAGAGAACAGTTGTGAGCAAAAATTTGTTTTGTATCTTTGATATGTTCTCTGCAAAATGTAAAGGAAAAAAAAGCAGTTATTCATCACTGAGAGTAGAGATAATGACAAAACAAATGTCTAAATGCCCAAACCTTAACTCAAAATAAATCAAAATGCACAATGAAGCTTTCAAAATTGTTGCAATAAACTATTTTAACAACACGCAAATTTGGGGGTATTTAAGATAACTTAACAACTATAAAACTCTTGGGGCATGCTTATAGGATGAAGGTATCAATGACATGATAAAAAAAAATAAACTGAAAATACTGGTAACATGCATGATAAAAACACACTGGGAATCTCAGAAACAAATAACCCAAATCTATTTACAATTTACAAATGGTCTAGATCCATACAGGTACAAGAACTACTAGTATATTACCTAAATTACCAGATAACACAATCTAAAGGTAGAATAAACAAAACAATGCTAATGTAAGTCTATGATTCAAAACAAATGCACATAAAATCAAATTTTATTGGTTTCAGGATCCTGAAATAGAAAAAAAAACGTATATACAGATCATTGAGATAAACAATAATATATTTGACCTGTCACCACAAAACGCACCAAAAGTTGGAAAAATAAGAAATTGTGTTTTGCATATTGTCTTAAAGTAGAGACTCTAAGCTTTAAAAGGATGTATAATTTGTCTAGGATGGACGAAACAAACCCATTTAAAACCCTGCTCACAAGTTTGGACTATCACCTAGGTCATTATCAGGAAAGCAGAGAAAAACAGCTGCAGAGATAGTGTATATTCATGAGAAATGGGAGGCCTTTGCAACTGTTCCATAGAAAGCTCAGTAAAACTAGTCACTTTCCAAAAGAGAACTGTGGATTGGACAATCCTTTTTGGCTCTTACAATCACCATCAATGAATATGTCCTAAAAGTAGCTTTGTGGTGATAACAAAATTATTATAGGGGGGCTTGGCGATGCTGGATAACAAGCAATTATATTTAGGGTTACTAGGTTTACATTATGGTTAGTCTAACAATGTAAAGATTAAACGCAACCAAATTTTCAAGCTCCTGCAAAAACATTGTCGGCGTTCTATTCAATTGACTATTTATTGCATTTACACGAAAACTTCCATTGTGCTTTATTAATCATTTTGTGGTAACAGGTCACGTATTTTCCAGTAATGAAGGCAGAGTAAACTAGCTCTCAAGTCACACTTGAGGCTGTGGTTTTCAGGATATCTTACCAAAGGGATATTTAGCCGTGACTTTTGTTTCGTGGCTGGGCTTGCCCTGTCCAGCCTTGTTTTCTGCGGTCACTCTGAACTGGTATTGCTCCTTTTCTACCAGTCCCGTTACTTTGAATGTGGTGTCCAGTATGGCAACCTTGCTGGCCTTGGTCCACCGGGGGCTGAAGGTATCCTTCATCTCAAGATGGTATCCAGTGATGCGGCTGCCCCCGTCCGAGGAGGGGGGAGACCAGGTGAGGGTGGCTGAGGTTGGTGTCACGCCAGAGGCAACCGGAGCACTAGGAGCACCTGGGACATCTATTTTGTAATTGGTAGGCATTTTGTTTTTGAAGTCACTGAATAAACATGCTTGTCTGGATGTGATAATGTTATTCCTTCTCAAGGAAATTTTAGAAGATATCTGCATGTTCAATAAACCTCATGCACCCCAGAAGTTATCACATTATCACAAGGAATGTAAATCATTCACCATCATCTGATATTCTAGAACTACATACATGTAAACCTTCAACTAATTAAATAGGGGGAAAACTACTTAACATTTGTATAGCAAGCAATCAAAAATGCTCTGTCAAGCAAATTCGAAAATCATGCCAAAACTTTATCCATAGCAACTCAAGAATATCATAATGTCTTACATCACAACACACATCTACAGAGAACTACATGTATGTTACATGTACATGACTCATATCCATCAAATATAAACATATGAAGTTGATATGATTAATCTATCATCTGTGTGCCAAACAATAGTTACAGCAAAAGGATTATGAAATTTTTCAAAATTTTATGGTTTGTGCACATAGAAATTTGTACTTAATTATCAGAGGTTTCAATCATATTCACAGCAGTTAGTGGTGCTTGTTCAGCCAAAAAAAATCACCTTTTTTACCAAACTTTCACGAGTGTTGTAATATAAAGCATCTGATATTAATATATCAATCAATGCAAGAAACATTTACTCATGATTGAAGGGCAACCCTACAAATTCAGATTGCGATTTTGTTAAAAAAATAGAAATAAAGAAAACACTCAACCCATTGGAGACTAAACATCTCTGGCTAGGGTTTATGTTCAAAATCAAATTGAAATTGTCTCCAACAGGTTAATGCTATGTGAGTTTCTATTTCAGAAGTGGATTGAATCAGATACCAGAGCAAAATAATGGACGAACACTTGATGTACTGTAACTACATACACAGGTCCATATAATATCACAATAACCCAGAGCATATAGCTAGTGGATACATCCACTGCCAGCAAACTTCTATATGCCTTGGAGCCTTTGGGTAATTCATTAAAATATTAATCATTAGCTGGTTTCAGAGTTTGCAGGATTGCCATGAACTTGCAAAATGCAGATGATCACAGTTGTATCAGATGAAAGAGCAAACTTAACACTTTGGGTGCTGAGCTAAAAATCCAGGTGTGTTAACCAGGGACTGGATTGTTTCGGACTTATGTGTATAAACTGTCCAAATTGTATGATTTTCTGTAAAATTGCAAATGCTATCGAGACAATACATTTTAACTCATTTATTTGGTTCATTGTGTGTTCATTTTCCGATAAATGTCATTGGTAGGAACTTCAGTGACATTTGTCATTCGAATTAGAAGGTATGGATCCGATTGTCTTCTCGGCGAACCGGTTCGCCGATAGTACCTCATTGACGTTGTACGTGGGCGAACCGATTCGCCGATAGCACTCAAAGTGTTAAACAAGTATCATCATAACATTTTATTTCAAAAGGAAATTCTGTGTCTTGTGTATTATGTAAAATAGAATGATTATTCAATCCTGCTTGATTCCATAGCTAGAACAGACCAGTTTTCCAACTAGACATTGACAATGAAACCCAAATTTGGTAAGATGATTCAACAATCTTTTACCAAATCGATTAGCTCTTAAGCACCTAACAGGCAGCCAAGCTAGGAATACTCCTAGTGGAGGTGGCGCACAAAAATGTGCAGGCTTGATATAGGTAAAATGATCAGGGGGTAAAGTGTGAAGTCATGTGAGACAGCATTTATGCTGTGCTACAAGACTATAAACCCTCACCTTTACCTTTACCAAATCAATGCATGAAAAATTGAAATATCAGGCAACAAATCAATCAATCAATAACACTAGCTCATTACGTCTGTATAACCTTGATACTAAAATAAACTACATGTAGCATCATACCAAGGCAGTTATAGCATCACAAATCACTTACCAAACGGATGTTTCGCTACGACTTCGGTCTCAAAGCTTGGCTTGCTTGGTCCAGCCTTGTTGACGGCAATCACCCTAAACTGGTACTCATTCTTCTCCTTCAGATTGGTCACGGTGAATGTTGTGTCGGCCATGGTGTCCTTGTTGACCTTCGTCCAACGGGAACTGAATTTGTCTTTCATTTCCAGCATGTAGCCCGTGATTGGACTACCGCCATCACGTGATGGGGGCGACCATGTCAAGGTCACGGTCGTCGGACTGATGTCAGAGGCCACAGGAGCATCGGGAGCATTGGGTACATCTGTAAAATTATACACCAAACAAAAAATACCAAGATGTAATGAGTGTGAAATGGAAATAGCAGGATTGGAAAAAGTCCTTGCAGTACAATAAAACTACTCCAGAAACAGTTAAATTGTTGCGGGCTTCTGCTGTCTAAATTTCACAGTAAAATGTTAAGTGCTTTTTAAATAATCACCACCAAAACTCATTGTGACATGCAAATTTGTTGTGTAGTTTTGTATGGGATCAATTTTGATCATATTAATTCAATACTGATATATGACTGCTTATTTCTCCTCAACTAACCAAATTCACTACAAATCCTTTCAGCCAGGAGATATACACTCCTGTTTGTGTATACATTGGTATATATTCAACCAGTTTGATTCTTAAAGCATTTTGATCAATGCAAGTGGCACATCAATAATTAGGAATCACACATACATGTATATAGTAGATATAGCTGCAGAAAATGGGCACTTATATCCAATGGCAGCACCAGGGTAAACTCTTAAGGAGGGTGAAAACTAATGGGGGGGGGGGCAAAAATGTCCAAAAGACCTAAATTTCATGAATTACACTGCCCTCCCCCCTGCTTAAATCTACATAAAACTGAAATTGCTTAAAAATTTTACAAATTCTTTGCAAAAGAGAAAATGGAGATTTGGCTAACAGTGATATTAAATTACTAAACTTACCATAAGGTGCTTTTGCCACAAATCTGATAGAGGGTCCACTTGGCTCACCAGGTCCAACCCTGTTTTCAGCAATCACACGGAACTCGTAATCATTCTTCTCAACAAGGTCTGTGATCTGCATGGTAGTCTCCGTGACAAGAGTTCTATTGACACGCACCCAGCGATCCCTTCCCTTCTCCCTCTTCTCGACCACATAGCCGGTGATCTTGCTACCCCCATCAGACTGGGGAGGAGTCCAAGTCAGAGTGCAAGAGGTCTTGTTGATATCACTGACATCGGGTACACCGGGTGAACTTGGAGGTTTAGCAGCTAGAATCGTTACCTCACTTGGTTTGCTGCTACCGGCTTTGTTGACGGCAGTCACTCTGAACTCAACATCCTCTCCTTCTTTCAAACCTTTAATGGTGAAAGAAGTTCCATCGATGGTATCAGACGTTACTGGTGTCCAGCGACCTGACTTGTCCTTCTTTTCAATTATGTAGCCTGTGATATTAGAGCCACCATCTGACCTTGGTGGGGTCCAGGAAAGCTCAACAGATGTTGGAGAGATGCGCTGGATTTCTGGTGCACTTGGTGACTGTGGGACATCTGCATGTGTACAAAATAAGAGGCAAAGTTGTCAATAACATTGCTTTTGATATTGTATGTAGTCATGGAATAATTGTAATTCAGTTTCATACAACTACTTGTACCTTACATTACATTCTAATGTGAACATCCATTTATGGAACACTGTACTATGTTTTGTGCAAAATTTACAGATGAGCACATAATGCATGTTTTTCTTAGTTCCTTTTTTGCTGACTTTACACGTTTAAAGTAACTCTGAAATCAATGTGCATAAAAGATGTGATGAAAAAATCTAATTACTTTGTTATGCAGCATTTTATAGGAGAAATCAGTTAAGTGCTAAAAGTTGTTGATGAAGCATTCTCCTTTGCTAGAAATTGATACTTAACACCAAATGAGTCACTAGACTATTGCTTCTTGAAACCCATTACGAAAACGCTTCCCTAAAACCTTCCGAGTGTGTAAATATGCTATTACATATGACAAACTGTCATTATAGCATTGCTTTGATGTGGTAATCCCACCGTATTGATCACATTAACCGCCTTTCAGAGAGAAATAACAATGTCAACATGGAATTCTGTCACAGAGGCAGTGAAGACCTCCTATCAATATCCTAGCGTAATTTCTGGAGATAATGTTTACACAACACCACCAGTTCTGGCAAAAGGACAGTGACCAGAGAGGGTAATATTTACTCAGTGGCAACTCTGCTGACTGACTATATAGGGGTCTGTTATGCATGACTTGAAATGACAGTATCTAAATTTAAGCGAGAAGTTTTCCTCATGTAAACATCTGTGCGTAAACCTACAAAATGTTCACCGCAAGGGTATCAGACATTTACTGGAACTTACCAAAGTCAAACTTGGCTGTGATCTTTAGCTCACGACTCGGTTGACTGGGTCCCGCTTTGTTTTCTGCGAGGATCCTGAACTGGTATTCATTATTCTCTTTCAAGCCTGTCACATTGTAGGTCAGCTCTACGAACATATCTTTGGTCAGCACAGTCCATCGGGTACTGAACTTATCCTTCCATTCAATGATGTAGGCGGTGATAGGGCTACCCCCATCGGAGTCTGGTGGGGTCCATGACACGGTGACAGAGGTCGGTGTGATATTAGAGGCTGTTGGAGTTCCGGGTGGACTAGGTACATCTGTGAGGAATGAGTAAACAAACAAACAAAATCATCATTCTAAGGGGTATAAATACTACAAAATATTTTCTTGGTGGAGGTTATAAATACAAATACTGGTGTCACTTTTTGGGTAGCAACATTTTGCATTCCCAAACTATAACATGATAAAAGTGCATCACAGTGAGACCAGTCCGCACAGCTTGACACATAGATGTCAGTGATCATTGCCAGATAAAGGAGAGAGTTTCTCTGAAACGTTGCCATTCAATAAGTGAGTCCAGTTTTTGTATTTATAACTATACTTTTAACCACAAAAAGTTTGTGGGGATGTTTGGAAGATATTAGTTTTGGTAGCCTGTTTTACTTACAATTACAGGAAATTACATTATCAGTAATGTCTTTTGGAAACCT
>JZLH01S0284625.1:65788-88430 GCA_001188425.1 Eucidaris tribuloides
GCCATCGATGCTGTCAGTAGTGACCGGTGTCCAGCGACCAGATTTATCCTTCTTTTCAATGATGTAGCCTGTGATGTCAGAGCCACCATCTGACCTGGGTGGAGTCCATGACAGCTCAACGGATGTTGGTGAGATGCGCTTGATTTCAGGGGCACTTGGTGACTGTGGGACTTCTGCATTTTTAAAACCATAAAAGAATCAACAATGCAAACACATTTCAAGCAAATAGCAAAGTAAGTTTTACATGTTTTTAAAGAGCAGTGACATAATTGGGAGAAATGAAAAAAATGCCTTTAGAACCTAACTAGTTGAAATATATGCCAGTCTATACACTAGCTGGAGTGTATCTCCTGGCTGGAAGGATTTGTCTTGAATTGGTATACTTAGGGAGAATCAAGCATGAACATACCAGTATTCAATTACTCTTGTGCCCTGACATAAATTAATCCCATAGAAAGCTACACAACAAATTTGCCTGTCACAATGGATACGGTTGGTAGTTCTTTTAAAATGAGTCAACTTTTGACTACAAAATTTTCACAGCAGAATCTTTGCACAGCTTACTTGATTCTAAAATAGTTTTACCCCAAGTTTAGGACTATGTTCAATCATGTCATTTATCTTTAACTTATGAAAAGTAAGTGTTCCTCCCTAACTTGACAGCGAACATGGACTGGTACCAACAAAATTTGTCAACAAATGCATCACAAAACCACTTACCAAAGTCATATTTGGCTGTAACCTTTGTCTCTCGACTTGGTTCTCCTGGTCCAGCTTTGTTCTCTGCAGTAACTCTAAACTGGTACTCATTATTCTCCTTGAGACCTTTCACATTGTACACCAGCTCAGTGAAGTCACTCCTATTGACCACCGTCCACCGTGAACTGAATTTGTCCTTTGACTCCAGGATGTAGTCTGTGATGGGGCTACCTCCATCGGAGTCAGGGGCTGTCCACGTCAATGTAAGAGATGTTGGTGTGATATTAGAAGCCTTTGGAGCACCAGGTGCACTTGGTACATCTGTGGTAATACAAAGGGAAAGAAACAGTTACTTGCAATAAAATGTTAAAATTATCACAAATGAGTTATCTTGTTTGCATACATGAATATGCATAGTGTGAACATTGCATAGCAGCCTGTTTTGTTGTTTAAAAATATGTATCATAATGGAATCCAATCTTTTTCATCAGTTTTATGATATAAGGGGGCATCACCCTCAAGCTTTGCTTATGGCATTTCCCTTTTTCCATATCAATTGAAATGTTAATTCCTTCTAATGTCATATAATGTAAATGTTAATTCCTTATAATATCACAAATTATAATAATGTAATCGTTCATGTATAACAAACTGGAATTTTGCTTTGTGTGTATGTCTGAAATTTTGTTATG
This sequence comes from Eucidaris tribuloides, assembly GCA_001188425.1. Classification (NCBI taxonomy): domain Eukaryota; kingdom Metazoa; phylum Echinodermata; class Echinoidea; order Cidaroida; family Cidaridae; genus Eucidaris; species Eucidaris tribuloides. The sequence goes on from JZLH01S0284625.1 coordinate 67,180, forward strand.
TATATATATATATGGAAATAAATAAATACTCAAATATTATTATATACCTGGACAAAGAAAATGTACATGTGACCTGTCACCACAATACCCTGATAAGGTCGCACATCTTATGCAACATAAATATAGATAGAAACATACTTTTAAGGAAAAATATAAATATCTAAAAATTGCAACATGTGAAGGTCAAAAAACTTTTGATTTTTTTTTTAGGACACTTCACCTTCATACTTTATATTACAATTACGATATTTGGCACTTTCTTTGTCTTTGGGTTCTACGATTTTATCAGGGTATCATGGAGACTGATCACAGATTAAAGTGCAACTTTCTTACCATATGGAGCCTTGGCAACAAATCTGACAGAAGGTCCACTAGGTTCTCCCAGTCCAACTTTGTTCTCGGCGATGACCCTGAACTCGTACTCATTCTTTTCCTGAAGATCAGTGACCTTCATTGTAGTTTCCTCAACAGGTTTTCTGTTGACACGGGCCCAACGCGTCTTTCCCTTGTCTTTCTTCTCAACCACGTAGCCAGTGATCTTGCTACCACCATCGGATTCAGGCGGAGTCCATGTGAGAGTGCAAGAGGTCTTGTTGACATCGCTGACATCAGGTACGCCAGGTGCGCTTGGAGGCTTGGCGGCTAGAATGGTTACCTCGCTTGGTTTACCAGTACCGGCCTTGTTGACGGCACACACTCTGAACTCAACATCCTCTCCCTCTGGCAAACCTCTGACGGTGAAAGAAGTGTCATCGATGGTATCGGTGGTTACTGGAGCCCAACGACCAGATTTATCCTTCTTTTCGATGATGTAGCCTGTGATATTAGAGCCACCATCTGACCTGGGTGGAGTCCATGACAGCTCAACGGATGTTGGTGAAATGCGCTTGATTTCTGGGGCACTTGGTGACTGTGGTACTTCTGCATTTGTAAATAAAAATGGAAAAAAAACGTTTTAACAACATAATATTGATTGGTTTAGGTTTTTTACACAGAGAAGATAGAGAACTGAGAACATTTGAAACTGACAGATGATGTTGCCAATTTTGTAACTTAATACTCAAATTGCTTATTGATGTGCTACACTGTAGGTCTTACTTGTAATATAGTATAACTGATATGATATCTTTGTAAGGCTACCTCAATTTTATTAGCCATACTGTACATAATAATGATGATAATAATAGTGCATTATATAGTGCGTAATACTGATGAGATCAGTCTCTATGCACTTGGATATTATTACCATGGTCACTCGGATACAGTTCTAACCTGCACAAAGATGTGCACCATTTTCATTCTTTAGGGTGTATGTTCTTGATGATACAAATAAAATGTTATCAAAGTCATGTTCAGACTTACCAAAGTCAAATTTGGCTGTGACCTTTGTTTCGCGACTTGGTTCACCAGGTCCCGCTTTGTTCTCGGCAATGACTCTAAACTGGTACTCATTGTTCTCCTTGAGACCCTTCACATTGAAGACGAGTTCAATGAACGTGTCCTTTGTGATTACAGTCCAGCGAGAACTGAACTTATCCTTGGATTCAAGGATGTAGCCTGTTATAGGGCTACCTCTATCAGAGTCAGGAGCTGTCCACGTCAGTGTGAGTGAGGTTGGTGTTATGTCTGAGGCTTTAGGTGCACCAGGTGCACTTGGTACATCTGTGATAAAAAAGCAAAAATATACCGAAAGTTATTTTCAGGGAATATTGTAATTCCTCAGTTTTCACAGCAGTGTAATTGGCACACAAAGGAATTTTAATGATGCATTTTCCCACTGGATGATGAATTAATTTTACATTCATATATTTGTATGAGATTTATGACAATGGTATACGATGCAAAGAGTTTTCACTGAACCCTAGATAGATTTTTGAGGTTGAATATCGTATTACATAAAGTATTACTTTTAAAGTAAATAATTAAGAATGGGACACTCATGATAAGAAAGACATAGATGTTTTCATGTAGGCCCTTGTTAATTTTAGGAATACTGATCCATGATTAAAATAGTGTAAGGAAAGTGGCATTTAGGAAAATAATAGCTGTAATGGCATGCAGAATCAACCACAGTTTTCCTATGTATCAAAAATAAAACATACCATATGGTGCCTTGGCAACAAAGCTGATTGAAGGTGTACTTGGTTTGCCTAAACCTGCTTTATTTTCAGCAATCACTCTGAACTCGTAGTCATTCTTCTCAACAAGATCGGTGACGTTCATAGTCGTGTCCTCGATGGGCTTTCGGTTGACACGCACCCAACGGTCTCTTCCCTTCTCCCTCTTCTCAACGACGTAGCCAGTGATCTTGCTACCTCCATCAGACTCCGGTGCGGTCCAAGTCAGAGTGCAAGAGGTCTTGTTGATATCACTGACCTCAGGTTCACCTGGTTCACTTGGAGGTTTAGCGGCTAGAATCGTAACCTCACTGGGTTTGCTGTTACCGGCCTTGTTGACGGCAGTCACTCTGAACTCAACATCCTCTCCTTCTTTCAAACCTTTGACAGTGAAAGAAGTACCATCGATGGAGTCGGTAGTGACAGGTGTCCAGCGACCTGACTTATCCTTCTTTTCAATGATGTAACCTGTGATTTCTGAGCCGCCGTCGGAGACTGGTGCACTCCACTTCAGTTGAACAGAGCTTGGTGAGATTCTTGTTACTTCAGGTGGAGATGGTGATTTTGGAACTTCTGCATTTCGAAGAAATATGCCACATCAAAAAAGAAAGTGTTATTCCTACTCTCATTTGTATAATACACAGATCATATGATCCATTCTTTACTGACTGTCCGTACAGCATATATAAATCGAACTCTTAAGAGTAAACTGTTTCATCATCTCAGAAATCATGGATCAGTTCCTTTCCATGTGAAATGGGACCTTGTGATAAAAAAACAATTCAGGATGTGTCTCAGTTCATAACAACCAAAAGACCACCAAGTTCAGAAGAAAGACATCTTTATTATTTCTTTAACACTGTTTTCAGTTGTTGCCACTACTTGTCAAATGACCCATTGATTTCTGAACTAACTTATAATTCCCAATTCATGACAACAAATTTTAACCAGCATTTTCCCTACCTTATGCTGTAAATGATATGGGAAAATTTATCTTTTGATAATGTCAGGTCATTTGCTTGCTCTGAACTTTTGTGATGCAAATTTACATTCCAAGTGTCCAATTAAGCCTGTTATACTATATATCTTGAGCAGGGATGGAGTTGAGGCTGACAGTTCTGAGTCATAAGGCCACTGGAAAATATTGTTCCCATAGACATTGTTTTTACACATGACTCGGTCCGAGGCCAAGGCCAAGGCCAGCAAAATCTGGCCTCAATGCTGGCCTCAACTCCATCTCACTATCAAACTAACTAAAATAATAATCAAATTAAACGAATACAGAAAGGTAAAGATTAAAAAAGTGCAGATTTAGCTTACAAATAAAAATTAAAAACACACTAGAATTTTACTGCACTGTTACTGTACTATGGTATTTAATAATGTTGCATCTTTTAACAGGAAAACAGTATTTACAGACATGTGGAAATGGTGTTAAATTGGTTTATATAATGGTAAATATTTGTATTTATTGTGGTCTATTATGTTTCATTCTTCTAGATCTGTCACACCCAGACAGAGCTTCACTTTACATTTTCACACAAAACCTGAGATAAAACACTATGGTTTTATAGCTGTATTTCAATTATCTATTTCAATTATTTACTACTATGGCAGGGTAAAGTTTATGATTCAATTGGTGGCTTCAAGATTCAACAAAAAGATGATTTCAAAAAATAACATTTAAATGTAGCTCATTCATGGAAATGCAAGAAGAACCAAATGATTGAAGAAAGTATGGATACGGTTGAATACTAAACTTGCATGCTAGAAAGAATCTAAGGTAATTCTGAAAATCATTCTAGAATTATGCATGTACAAATGCACATGATATGACAGGGAAATACATGGTCTTACCAAACGGATATTTTGCCGTCATAGTAACGGGTTGACTCGGTTTACCGGGTCCCGCCTTGTTGTGGGCTATCACACGGAACTGATACTCGTCATTTTCCTTCAACTTCTTCACAGTGAAGGTGGTGTCCGAGAGCAATTCCTTGTCGACGGCGGTCCAGCGAGCACTGAATCTGTCTTTCATCTCGATGGTGTAACCCGTGATAGGACTGCCTCCATTGAAGGAGGGTGGGGTCCACGTCAGGGTGACAGAGGAGGGGGTGGTATCAGATGCGACAGGGGTACCCGGGGCAATGCTGATTGGTTCATGATTTCAGGAGGGATGATGGGAAAAGGATGATATAACATGCATCAGCATTCAAATGAATTTCAACTACAGTAAGTTCTAATCTACATGTAATCTTGAAGAATGATATGAAAAAAAGTATTGTATATGAAAGAAAACTGACTGGGAAACAAATTTATAAATAATGAAAGTTTGTTTCCCAGTCAGTTTTCTTTCATATTTAAAGCATTGAAAAAAAAAGAACTCTTTATGTGCTTCGTTAGCCGGTTGGCATATACAGTGATGTTCTTCAATCATTGATTGGCAAAAATGTCCAAATACAATAGTTACGTTAAATAATATTTAATCTGGCTTAATCTGGTCTTGAGATCAATTGACATTCGACTAGTCATTCACTCATACTATGCATCAAAGAGCCAGATCATGTGTACAATTAGAACTAGAATATTTTAAACTTTACATTTATAATTATTTGATACGAAGCACATAAAGAGTTGATGATGTACAGGTCATTCAGGAGAAGAATATGACATCTCATATGTTTAGAACCTCTGTAAATACAGCTGTCAACAAACCATTCAGCACAATGCAATTCTACCAGAACATGATAATTGTATGATGAATTCAAAATTACAACACTTGCTGCCTGTGTTGATTAAAATTATGATGAAATCATTTTCTGAAATGAGAGAAGAATGTGGGGAACAAGATTGAAAATAAACCAATCTCCAATTTAACAATCTATGAACTTAAGAACAATGCAGAATAGGATGGTTGCGATGTTTTACTCATGCTGCATGAATCAAGAAAATAAAGAAGAAAACAAATTTTAAAAAGTATCTTACCAAATTGGTGTTTTGCAATGACTTTAGTTTCAAAGCTGGGCTTGCTTGGTCCAGCTTTGTTTTCTGCAATCACCCTGAATTGATATTCGTTGTTCTCTTTCAGATTGTTCAATGTGTAGGTATTATCCATGATCAAGTCTTTAGTGGCCTTGGCCCATCGAGAGCTGAATTTGTCCTTCATTTCCAGTGTGTAGCCCGTGATGGGACTACCACCGTCCGAGTCAGGCGGGGTCCAGGACAAAGTCGCAGATGTTGGAGTGATATCGGTGGCAACCGGGGCACCAGGAGGTGCTGTGGCATCTGTTAAAGACAGAAGTTAACATTGTGGAGCTTCAATTTAACAAAACAAATTGTCAAACTCTGATATATGAGGTATGTAGTATTGATTAAATGGACAATAAACATCCTCGAATACAAAAGTTTGGAAAGTTATGCTACCACGGGGAAGATATGCATGAATAAACATCACCTGTGAATTTCTACTCCGGTGGAATATGAAATAGCCTAGATCTACACACAGTAGTCTACAGGAGGAAATGGGCAAGGTGAACCCAGGCAACATGAGTACTTATAGATTTCCACTTTTTAAATGCACTAAATAATCATTTTGAAATATAATTTTTTTCATGCTTCTATTTTAGACCTTATCAAAGACACATAGAGCATGGAGGATTATGTAGCCCACATTTTTCAAACTGTGGTCATTCTTAACTTCTGTCTTTGAAGGAAAGTAGCAGGATTGGAAGAATTTCATACATGGGAATAAAACTACCTCAGATTCAAGTACACTGTTCAAGACTTCTGCTCTCTAAATTTCATGGGCTAATGTTTGGTACTTTTTAAACAATCACCATCAGTACTCATTTAGACAGGCGATTATGTTGTGTAGCTTTGCATGTGATCAATTTCTATCAGAGCACCAGATTAATTCAACACTTGAACACTTCTTTCTGCACAAGTAAACATATTTACGACAAATCCTTCCAGCCATGTGATACACTCTAGCTGATGTATACATTGGTATATGTTTCAACCTTTTTGGTTCTTGTGGCATTTTTTTCTACTTTCAATTATGTCAATGTCCTTTAAATGTCAAATTGGACAATAGATATACAAATTTGCATGTAAAGATGACATTGGCAAGCCCCCTGAAAAGTCAAAGTGTGATACCATGACATCAGCAAGCCACTAAAAGCGTGAAAACATGACATTGGTAAGCTAGAGAATGCATGATGACATAAAATTGGCAATTAACTCTTTACACACGTAGTTCGCACTCATGCTCTCCCAGCAGCATGCGGGATTCGCATTTCACGCTCAAATGTAGAAATGATTGTATTCACCCGATTTATACTGATTTTCCCGATGGTAGCGGTATTCGCTTTGTATTGTTTACATTCCTCAAGTATAGGGTATTATGTAAGATTCTAAAAGAACCATAAAAATCGATAAATACAATCAAGGCCCCCTAATACAAAAGAACGCTGGATTAGACGGAAGTGAATTTTGAAAAGGACACTCAAAGTCAATTACAATAAGACACTCTTTTCACTGATAATCTCTTCATTATCTCTATTCATTGACCTTTGGTGACTCATCTCTAAGTTGTGACAAATCAGGTTTCTATATGCAGCTTGTGGTTTACCCTCTTGTATTATTTGAATGGAGTCATATATTATCAAGCAGGACGCTTAGAACTTCATGTATATTGGTAGCAATTAGGCATTACTTTATAAAATCCAGATGTATGTTTCGAAATAGCCTTTATGCAATCAGAAGGTCTGCAAGATGTACTTCAACTTTGCTGCACAACATCTTTTCCTAAAAACGATGTTGTGAAAAGTTACAGTTAGTTGAAGTCAGTCATTCAATTTCCTTTCCCGTAACTGATCGGTCTTGAAAAAAGTCCGCATGCAGGGGTTTTACGATCCCGCACACAAAGAGTTAAAGAGTTAATAGTAAACCTTACAGAAATGTTACTGTCAAAAGTAGATGTGAACTTACCATAGGGAGCCTTGGCAACAAATCGGACTGAAGGTGCACTCGGCTCTCCTGGTCCCACCTTGTTCTGGGCAACCACTCTGAACTCGTACTCATTCTTCTCCACCAGATCTGTGATCTTCATGGTAGTCTCCGTAACAGCAGTTTTGTTGACACGCACCCAGCGATCTCTCCCTTTCTCCCTCCTCTCCACAATGTAGCCGGAGATCTTGCTACCTCCGTCAGACTCTGGAGGAGTCCAGGTCAGAGTGCAGGATGTCTTGTTGATGTTGGTGACTTCAGGAGCCCCAGGTGCACCAGGAGGCTTGGCGGCGAGCACCGACACATCACTTGGTTTGCCAGTACCTGCCTTGTTGACGGCACTCACTCTGAACTCAACATCTTCGCCTTCCTTCAAACCTCGGATGGTGAATGATGTGTCGGGAATGGTGTCAGTCGCTGGCGACCAACGGGTAGAGGTTTTATCCTTCTTCTCAAGGATGTATCCTGTGATCTCGGAGCCACCATCAGATTTGGGTGGCGTCCAGGTGACTGTAGCTGATGTCGGAGACTCGCGAGTGACACTCTCAATTACTGGAGACTGTGGAGGTTCTGTTTGTGGACAATAAAATCAATGAAAGCATATTAACATGGGTGTCTGGGATATTAAGCTAGAATCAAATACATACACCAAATCGTAACATATAATAGGCCTAATTCTTAACAAGCTTAACCCGTTGAGGACAGCTTAATTTTGCTGTAACACGCATTTCCCATCGAACTTGTGATGAGATATCTCGTCTACTGTTTAAAATGGGTTAACAACTTTGAAACAGTTTTTATTTGTTCATTATGAGAAAGAATTCATCATGTTACATTTTGTGTCTACCAGTTTGTATGCAATTTTTTCAAAACCATGTCAAATATCATCAACCCGTTGAAGACTAAGTACAAGTTAACTCGTGTTGGGGTCTATGGAAAAAGCGTGTTATAGTGAAATCAAATCGTCTCCAACGGGTTAAGTGAATACATTCAGAAAATTGCATTTGGGAGAAAATAAAACTACACAACAAAAATCTTAACTTACACATTAAGCATACATCATTCTAACATTGTAAAATTTCACCATGACACTGTCTTCTCAGTGCACTGCTGAAACACACTGTTGTAACACAAATAATGGTACACAGTTTTGCACATTTTTTGTTTGCAAATCTACTAGTAAATATAATGAGTACAATTTGATAAACTGAATACAAATCAAGAAATACCCAACACTTTAAGAAATATAATACAAAAAAATACTTACCAAATGGATACTTGGCAACGAATGTGGTCTCGTGGCTAGGCTTGCTTTCACCAGCCTTGTTTATGGCAATTACCCTGCATTGGTATTCATTGTTCTCTTTCAGATTCTTCAAAGTGAAAGAAGTGTCTGGTATGGAGTCTGTGGTAGGCTTGGTCCAGCGAGAGCTGAATTTGTCTTTCATCTCCAGCGTGTAGCCGGTGATAGGACTACCACCGTCATAGTCGGGAGCTGACCAGGTCAGGACGGCAGAGGTTGGGGTGACCTCAGAGGGTACAGGTGCACTTGGTGCCCCAGGTATATCTGGTTTAATTGGCAAAAAAATATATATATTTAGGAAACTCAAACTTTGTACATCTGTCCATCTAGGAACATCAAGATACTGTAAGTCTAGTCTAAATCTTCATGAGCTTTGTGAGCCTACAGGCACATTTGATGGCGTGTTTCATTCACCAATTAATACAAATCTCCAAATATAATTTACACTGAATAGTATTAACCTGTATTAATCCACTTTTTAGTACAAAGAACAACCATTCATTCATTCATTCAATAAGGTTTTATTAAAAATCAGACATGGCAGCCATGAGCTGAATTGCGTATGATTACACAATATTGTGCAAGAAAGAAAACTTAGTACATCGAAATAAATAAAAAAAACATATATAAAAATCATAAGTATTGGAGTAGCACTGCATATTTCAAATGAGCAAACAATGTTAAAATTATGCAATTTAGAATCAGCATATAAGTAAAACTTGAAGATATATATATTTTAAAATAACATGGCAAAAGCAAAATAATTTAAATAATTTTTCTCCCTCAAAACGATATAGAGATGAAGGGTGAGGTGGTCACCAGCAAGTTATTCACACATATTATGTATCAAAGGGCCAGGTCTTGTGTGCATTTAGAATCAGAATGTGGTTTTGAACATGTTTTTAAAACATCAAGGCAGCATATAAAGAGTTAATTGTTTAACACCTTGGGTACTAACGATGCACCGGCTTGCTGAGAAGACAATCAGTTCCATACCTTTTAATTCAAATAATGTCACTGAAATTCTTACCACTGATTATTTTAGTAAAATGAAAACACATTGCATCAACTAAATGGGTTAGAATATTTTGTCATAATAGCATTCAGATTTTTTGAGAAAATCATACATTTTTGAAAGGTTATACACATAATTACAAAAAATCCAGTCTCTGGTTAAAGCAATTAAATGTGTTTACTCACCATATGGATGTTTGGCAACAAATGGTTGTGATGCATCACTCGGCTTTCCAGGGCCGGCTGGATTGACAGCTAGGACCCGGAACTGGTACTCGTTTCCCTCCTTGAGGTCTGTGACACTGAGTGTGGTCTTGTCGCTTGGGACCTGGGCCACCTTGGCCCATCTAGTACTGAACCGGTCTTTGCGTTCGACGATGTATTCAGTGATATCGGCTCCACCGTCGCTCTTGGGCGGAGACCACTCCAGGTTGGCAGACGTCGCTGTGATGTCTGAGACAACTGGCGTGCTGGGGGGTCCTGGGACATCTGAGATTGAAAAGACAAAATTTTGTATAATTTTAGGGTAAATAGCACAATTGGAGGTCACCAGTCATTAACTTAAAGGTAAAACTAATTAACTATCAAAGGATTCTGCTGTGAAAATTTGGTGGTCAGATGTTGACTCATTTTAACTCCTACCATGCCAAAGTTGCAGATCTGCACCAACTAATACACATAAAGTCAAAGAGGTTTAAATTGTCTGGCATGTTAAGAGTTAAAAAATCTACCATCAGTATGGCTTGTGACAGGCAAATTTGTGTATCTTTCTATGGGATTAATTTCTATCGGGGCACAAGAGTAATTCAGTACTGGTATGTTCTGGCGATGTTCATATTATCATGCTTTCGGTTGCTTGTTGATGTGATGTTTACGTGCAAAGTAGCATATCTATTGAAAGCACAATTTCATTCAACAATATTGTTGGATAAAATTCTGTACTTGGTATTCTCTGGTACCATAGCATAAATGCATATTTCACAAAAATTTTCACTTATTTTGATACCCATTCTCATCAAATGTGTTCTAACTTATAATTCCAGTAGTCAAATCTTGCTTTAAAAGTTGACCATTGAAATAATTGCACATGACTTACCGAATGGCAGCTTTGCCTTGATGGCATCAGACGGGAGACTCGGCGGACCGACACCGGCCTTGTTGACCGCACTGATCCTGAAGTCATAGGTCGTGTTCTCCGACAGTCCCGTCACGGTAAAGGTAGTCTCTGGGACAGGCTCTTTGTTGACCTTGGCCCACTTGTCCCGTGACTTGTCCCGTTTCTCAATGATGTATCCCGTGACCTCTGCACCTCCATCGTCGTCAGGCGGAGACCAGGTGAGTTGGATGGATGTTCTGTCAATGTTGGTAGGCGTGGGCGGGGCAGGTGCTCCTGGTTCGTCTACAGTAGATGGTAACATAGGATTTAGGATAAGGATGGATTTATGATACGCGAGTGGGATATCCTTTTAATTCTTGGGACGTTTACCTACCCAGGGTTTTTATTATCATTTATTATTATTTTTTAACAGGAGTACATTATCATAAGTCGGGGGGGGGGGGGGGGACATGTCCCCTCCTCCCTCAATTTTGGGTTCTTTTTGGGGGTGGGTCATTGATTTTTAAAGCTTACCTTTTTTTTCAAATCATTTTTCATGAATTTTGTATCTGCAAACCTGATCAAAATGTAAATATTACACTGTGTAAATGCATGGGTGGAGGGGTGATTTCAAATTAGCCATTCCCACTATTTAACAATTAAGATAAATTTATGAATGTAACATTTTCCCATGCTAGGGTATAATTATTTCGCTTTCGGTGTTTCCACTTATTACATGAAATCGTCTGTTGTCTGCCAGAAGGGCCCTAGCATATGTTCCTGGCAGAAGGGCTTTAGCAGTAAATTTTCTGTTATTTAAGAATTATGTCCTTATTTGATATTTGCACTTAACAAACTGACAGAAGGATCTTGAAATTTCCCGGGGAGGGGGGGGGGGCAGTGCCATTACAAGGAGTACACCATGCGTGTGTATGGACTTTCAAAATGGACTGTAAACAAGTAATTGTCTGTCGATCTCAGAATACCCTAAACAAGTATTCAAGTCTGAAAAGATACCCTTTTATAGTAATATTCTGTTAAAAGTATACCTTTTTTTCCTGATTTTGGCGATTTTGATACCCTTTCCTTTTCAATGTACACGAGTGCATCGCCCGACTGTGAAAACCAACCTTTTTACTCATTTTTTCACACGCACACAGTGTACACCTTGTAATGACACTGCGCCCCCTCCCCCCCCCCCCCCCCCCCCCCCCCCCCCCCCCCCCCCCCCCCCCCCCCCCCACGGCGAAATTATCACACTACTTTGATTTCATGTGAAAAGAGTCAATGGTTTTCAAGTTAGGGATAATTTACTGTTAAGGCCCTTCTGCCGGACAGCCTATGAAATCGTTACTACTGCAACTAACTCACCATAAGGAGCCTTAGCCTTCGTTGGAGCAGTAGCAGGGCTAGATTCACCGACACCGGCTGCATTTTCAGCACTGACTCTGAACATGTACTTCGTTCCTTCCGTGAGGTCTACCACCGGTAGTGTCAGTTCAGTGATCAGCTCCTCCTTGTGGGCTTTGGTCCAGCGTTTGCGATCAGCATCGCATTTTTCGACGATGTAGCCGATGATCTCCGCACCGCCGTCGTCGGTTGGTGGAGTCCAGGTCAAGGTCATCCGTGTCTTGTCGATGTCGCTGATGTCGGGAATACCTGGTGGTCCAGGTACATCTATGATTGAAGCAAAAAATAACCAGTTATATAGCTGAAGGTGATTAATACCCCCGGCCCATCACGTCCCTGACTTACTGCCATAATGTGCCGTTACCATGGCAATGCAATTTCTAACACATTCAAAAAATAAGTCTGGCATATCTTCACCCCATTACCAATGTGTGTGAAAATCTCATGAGCATTGGTCAAAAATTTTCAACAGACCGACCGACCGACAGACCGCCCAACCGTACGCTGATTTCTATACCCCCTTCACACTTCATTTGGCAGGGGTATAACAACAGTAACACCTATCTCTCTATAAGTGTCATATCCCATGACATAGGCGATCATGCCATGTCACAAATCTGTTTTTTTTAATGGCATAGTTAATTATTCCTTCATGCAAGTTTACATGAAGTTTTCAAAGATTACCCCTCGGTTTACTTCATTCGCCAATTTGCACAGATCAGTAAAATTCACTGAAGACAATAAATAAAGATCTTCTAATTCCCCTGAATCCTCTTATCATTACATTACCCTTCTCATAGGTCCAGCAAGTTATTCACACCTTCTATACATGAAAAAAAGTTGTATGTTGTGCCAAAACTGCAAATTGAATAAGAAACCTAAAGTTCACTTTAAAAATGTAGGAAACAAAAAATTAAGAACAACGTACCATAGGGTGGTTTGGCCCTGCGCGAGTCAGATGGCTCGCTTGGTTTGCCAACCCCAGCCTTGTTCTCAGCAGACACCCGGAACTGATAGTCATTTCCTTCCTTCAGATCGATCACCGTGTAAACTGTCTCAGGGATGGATGTCTCCTTAACCTTCACCCATCTTGAAGTGAAACGGTCCTTCTTCTCCACAATGTAGCCAGTGACCGGGGAGCCACCATCGGTTTCTGGGGGTGTCCAGGTTATCGTCATGCAGGTGCTGTCCACTTCGAGAATATCTGGCTTACCAGGTGGTCCAGGAACATCTGAGAAAATGATAATAGTAATATTAATATTGATAATAATAATATAATAATGATAATGATAATGATAATGATAATGATAATGATAATGATAATGATAGTAATAATAATAATCATAATCATGACATCAACAACAATCAGAATAAAAGAAGAAGAAGTAGAATGGATCTGTATCTCTATAACATATTTTACATTGTTACTTCATAGCATTCCACTGAGAAATATGTCTTTTATTCAAATCTGTGTAAATGATGTAAACTAAAAGAAAACTTGTTGTCAACAGATCTATGTTCAGGGAAATAAAAAAAAAAAAATTTTCCTGTATCTTATGGTAGGCACATGTTTCAGTACAGATTTTAAATAACTTCTGACTTTGTTTTCTTTTTCACTTTTATCTAAAAACAAGGCCTCACACAAAGAGTTACTTCAATTAAGTATTACCACGTAAAAGGTTACTACAATTAAATACTAACACAACACGTTACATGTGACTACAATTATATATGAACAAGTAAAATGTAACTACAATTGAAAAATAACAAGTTAAACATTACTACAATTAAATATCAACAACTAAAAAGTTGATAATGCTTTTATTTCAATTGTTTCACTACACACAATTACCGAGAGGTAACTGTTATACCAGCAAATCTGAAAGTGTACAAATGAAAAATTCCCCCAAAATTCAAATTCAAATATACAAGAGAAAGAACAACCAATATTGTCCCAAAACTTACCATATGGTAACTTAGCCACCCTGGTATCCGACGGTTCACTGAATGGTCCAGTCCCAGCCAGATTGACAGCAGCCACCTTGAACTGGTACTCCTTTTTCTCCACCAAGCCAGTCACAGTGACTGTAGTCTCTGTCACAGTTGACTTGATGGCCCGTGTCCATTTACCAGTCTGCTCCTTCTTCTCTATGATGTAACCAATGATGGGACTTCCCCCATCGGATTCTGGGATGGCCCAGGTGATCTCCATCTGAGTCCTGTCAGCTGAGGTGACCTCGGGTTTGCCGGGAGCTGATGGTGTGTCTGTCAAGTCAAAATACGATTGAAGTAGAACAGTGATAGAATGCTCTACCCTAGAATGCCAATTTTAAGAGTCTTTGGTATGACCTGGTTGGGACTCAAACTCGCAATCTTCCGATTGTGAGGTGGATGCTCTCACCACTAGGCCATCATGCCAGTGACTCATAACTTTAAAAAATTTCATTTCTTTATCTGTTATTGGTACTCAAACTTAAATGCAAACAGCTGTATTTTATGACTTCACATATAATATGTAGTAGATTGTTGTAAAACAACATCCATTTACTTTTCCTAATGTCACTTTCACTGAAACTATAAGAGTACACGTAGAATGAGGTATCAGTGAATTTCTTATATTATTCTATTTCAACAGAGAATAATTTAAAAAAAAAAAATATTTCAAGCAAAATGGCAGATTTCTACTTTGGTACCCCAGGGTACCATTTATGCATTACATTTTATATTTCACTCTGTTTGTACTCCAGGGTACCATATATGTGACCCGTCACGCCAAAAGGAGCCACAAGTCGATTTTTGGGCCCAGTTGTTGTTTGCCATATTCTTTTTCTCCATATTCCAAGCATCATTTTGGTATATTGCATGTTGCATAAAAGTAAGTATACCCGGAGAAATTCTACTTCAAACAAGGAGCTTTCACCGTGTGACGAAAATCTACTTTACGAGAAAACCGCTGTCAAAGTGCAGCGTCTGTTCAGAATGCGAAACCGCGATCACGCTGAAATTCTGATAAAACTGACGGTAAAAACTCCCTAGCAACAGTACGTTTGCATTGCTCATCATTCTTGAAATTTTGCATTTGGAATTTATAGGTTTGTAGAAAGTGCAATTTTCAGTTTGAACAAATTTGGTAACATTTTAATGCTCGTTTGGTGTTTACCAAAAATACATTGGGTTCTTAACCATCTGCGTTATTTCAGCTCGGTGCATGTACATTTCGAGGCGGGTCACAAGTGACCATGGACGCCAGACACTCGGGGGGTCTTTGGGTGAGAGATTTGACACAATAACTTTCCACAAGTAGTAATTGTTTGTAAGTCGGCTGTTCATATTAATTTGCAAAGTTCGGGATTAAATAAACTGAGATTCTCAAGGGACACAATAACTTCTTATTGTCTGCTATATTGCTATTCAATTGATGAATAACTGCGCCAGCAGTCCGCGCAAGAATTAGGGCCCCCTATAATTAACACGCCGACAGACGGGGACCAGCTTTGTATAGTTATGATTCTGTCCTCTTTGACGGCCCCACACGTTTAAGTGCCTATTCAACTAGACTGAGCCAGCTTTTATGCATCCGTAACAAAAGAACAAAAGAACCTGTGAAAGTTTTAATTGATTGTGCACATACCTGGTGTACTAGTGGGGATTACAAATTACATGGATAATGAAAACGTGCATGTCTTAACTCTAAACAAACCAGGTTACAAATTCTCTGGTGCAGCGAATACCTTCTCACGCTGCATCGGCATTTGCACTTACTCTGTTGATTTAATATTGACGCAAAATATTGTGAATCTAATGTTTGCAGATTAAAATGTCGAAAAAATCGGAAACTGCAAACAAATCTAGAATATAGTAACAAGTTAAGGATAGTTTGTCAGTTTGCACGTTCGTAAAAAAAAAATGGAATCACATCAATCACGATACGTCATGTGACACAGCTCAGCCAATGAGCGGCCGTCTTGCGTTGCGAGGGGCACGACCAACCTGACTCGGATTTTCTGTGTGTTTTTTCGCGAGGTCGAAGGCTCTCAGAAAAACATAAATATTACCCCTTTCCCGTGAATATTTTGATCTGAAACTTTCACAGGACATCAAAGAGACTTTGAAGATTTGATTTCAGTCAAAAAAATAATTTTGACAAATTTGACCTGTTCTGACAATTTTGCTCATTTTCTCTAAACCGTCCATTGCGACTTGTGGCTCCTTTAGGCGTGACGGGTCACATATTTCACTCCAATTCTTACCAAAAGGCAGCTTGGCTATCTGCGAGTCTGACGGCTCGCTGGCCGGTCCAGGCCCAGCCAGATTGACGGCAAAGACTCGGAACTGGTACTCGGAACCTTGGGTGAGACCCTTGGCCGTGAGCGTTGTCTCGGTGACGGTATCCTTGGTAACCCTCACCCATCGCGTGGACGTCTTCTCCTTGCGTTCAACGATGTAACCCGTGATGGGACTGCCACCGTCGGACTCCGGTGCAGACCAGGTGATGGTGATCTGGTTGATGTTGTATTCTGTTACTTCGGGTTTGCTTGGTGCACCAGGTGCGTCTGAAAGATAATAAAATGAAAAAATGTATGCATGCAAAGTGAACCTTTAACCCGTTGGCTACGGGAACCGGATGTGCCCTGTGTTAACTCTATGGGATTTTCAGAATTTCGGAGGCAACGGGTTAACTCAATAGCAATGACATTTCTCCAGCATATAACTGCAAAATCTGTGACATCTAATTGTATTTGGCTGTCTGTCTATTCAAGCTCAGCTTATAACAGCATCCTTCTACATCGAATGCGTATAATGTGAAATGTATTGTGAATTAAGTGATTATATTTAGGTTATATGAATGCTCTATATACTTATTTTTCCATATCATATTAATTCTTTATATAAAAAACATATGATTTACTATATACTACTTATTTCAAATGTTTCCTAAATCATATTTGTGTAAACTGAACCTACTTACGTCATTCATGTTATAAAAGCAAGTATGAAATGCAGAAAATGAAACTTTTCAAACAAACAACTTTAGTTCGTATAATCCAAATAAATATTTAATGTATCATGAATTACATTTTTTTTTTCATATTCTTGCATGTTACCTTCTCCCCCCACCCCACATCAAACATAAACCAATCAATTTATCAATCAATCAATAGATAAAATTATACAAAACTGATGATTTATTATGTTTTCCTTACATTTCCATTCTCGGTGATTGTACTCAGAACATGCTGACAAGGAAAATTTTGTCAAGAATGCAGACACTTGGAAGGCATTACCAACACATCAATTAACCAAAAGAGGAATTGGAGGAAAATAAATTCTCCCCTATCTACATGATGCATATTAATCTAATATGGACAACAATACTATGATTTTTAATGATACAAGTTCTGATTGTTTCTGTGGAATTTTGCACATAAAATTGGGTCAAATGACATGCAGCTCTGCATTGAACTGTCAGTATAGCAGATATTCAGCACATACTGAAAGGAAGTTTGGCTGTGAATTTATCGGAAGCGGGGCTCGGCTTCCCAACACCAGCAGCATTCTCAGCAGAAATCCTGAACTGGTATTGGCTACCCTCGGTCAAGTCCGTCACCATGAAGGTCAGGTTAGTGACCTTCTCTCGGTTGCACTTGATCCAACGACCCCTGGTGACCTCGCATCTCTCGATGATGTAGCTAGTGACGGGAGAACCACCATCATCCTCGGGCGGAGTCCAAGAGACAGTGATGGTGGTCTTGTCAACATTTTCAGCCGATGGTTTGGCAGGTGGTCCCGGCACGTCTGAAAGTAGCACAAAATGTATGACTTCTGTTTAACCCTTTGCCTCCAAGATTATGTAATTTCCATAGAGTTACTAAAAGACACATCCCGTTCCCGTAGCCAACAGGTTGATTTGTTTGTTCATGGAAAGAGTCACTACTGTGGAGCCTCAAACTAGTGGGATCTACGACATCTAGCATGCAACTGGTCAACCAGCTTCAGTGTGTACTGTATAGGCAGTTCCTTTACATTCTGAACCATTTATGTATATGCAGTACACTTGTGGCATAGGACCCGTTTCATTTCAATTTTGTACAAGTACATATACAGATATCTCATGCCTAGTCTTCAATAGATTAATATTGCAGTAATCTCACAAAAAATGATGTTCATAATTTACAAAGTATTTCAATATTTAACTCATTGAAGACAGTTTGATTTTAATACGCATTTTCCATAGACCTCATGATGAGATATCTCATCTCTTGTCTTTCAATGAGTTAAGAAAAAGAGCAGCTCACTAACCATATGGTGCTTTTGCCTTGGTAGGCAGTGATGGTTCACTCGGCTTGCTTGGTCCGGCCAGATTTTGCGCATAGACTCTGAACTCGTACTCCACTCCTTCAATCAGGTCTTTGACGTGGATGGAAACCTCTGTGATTGGCTCCTTGGTGACCTTGACCCATCGTGTCTTGTCAGCTTCCTTCCTTTCGACGATGTAGCCGGTGATTTCGCTGCCCCCGTTGAAGTCGGGAGGAGACCACGTGACTGTCATCTCGGTCTTGTCAACATCGGAGGTTTCTGGTCTTGTTGGTGCATGTGGTACATCTGCAAAATAAAACAACACACAAATATATATGAAAAATAAAGAATCTCATTAACTTTCACTAGAAAGAGTATCAGATTTCATAGAATCTACTATTTACTATTAGTATGAATTATCATTTTACTCATGACTAATCACTACCTTGACCAGTGATTAAATAATTGGTCTGGGGCCAGCAATGGACTTGAAAAAGGTAGAAAATTGTTTTGCTAATGCATTAGCATTATCATAAAGTTGCAAAAACAAGAGTACACTGTAAATAAGGACAGAACATATTTGAAAAAAACAAGTGTTGTTGAAATATAAATAACCTACAAAATCTACAGCTGTACCATGAAAGTTGGAAATATTAGTCCTGTGCCTAGTACTGTGCATGCAGGTACACATATATTAAACTCCTGGCTAGAAATTTTTTATTCAAAATATATATCAAGCAAAAAAGAAAATCCCTTTTTTGTGGGGGAGGAGGGTCAAATAAAATTTAACCTACCAAATTGATGCTTGGCAACGACTGGCTCCGTCGTAGTGATCGGCTCACTGGTACCAAGTTCATTGCGTGCACTGATGCGGAACAGGTACTCGGACCCCTCCACCAGTTTAGGCACTTTGAAGGTTTGATCTGGTGTTGTGTCAACCTTCAACCATGTGTTTCTCTTCATGTCACGCCTCTCAATGATGTAATCTAGGACGGGACTTCCCCCATCATCGGTGGGTGGGGTCCAGGTGAGCGTGACGGTTTCTGGAGTGATCTCTGTGATTGACAGGTTGGTTGGTGGTTGTGGTTTGTCTAAAGAGGGATGAAAAGTATGTTTTCATGTAATTAAATTACATTTTACAGGTATGATTCTAGAAACCACACACACTCACCCCATCTACATGTATGCATGTTTGCAGATATGCAATACCTGTAGCTGTACTATATTTGTAGATTTACATTGCAATATCCAAGAAATAATACAATAACTATCTGTTAAATATTTTTACGCATTTAGTGGGACAGTAGCTGAAAGTTATTCGCATTCTGTAATTAGTTGTTTTACAATTGGATAGTGTTCTTGAGAACTGAGTATTTTCATACACTCATGAAGGACCTTTTCAAGCAAATTCTGTTTTTCTAATCAGTATCAAATAATAATAAATTAATGTGGCACACAGGGCTATTATTTTGTGGTATAGAAAGAGTCTAAATAGGTTATCTTAGTGTAAAACAGGCCATATCAATCAATGACCATATTCTAGTTCATACTTCCAGAACGATACTCCTGTAGTTTTTGACAACCCTATCCCCATTCAACCCCACTTTCACCCCCATCCCCAAAACACAAATAGTGAAGTCATATTTGTGTAGCAGTGAAATTTTATTGCTATGAGGAAAAATTGTCCATCCATATCAACCAGCAAGAGACCCTTTCCCTATTTTGATCTGTACACTCTGCATTTCTAGATTCTTCTTCAACTTGGTGTTCTGTACTATTTCCTCTTCCGTCCCTCTCTGTCCTCTGCCTCCCTCTTAAGTAGCCAATACATCATCGCCCTTCAGATCAGACCATTTGCCATTAATTTTCCCCTCCATAACATCTCTCAGCATGTTGTGTCCCTGAAAATGTGTCCTAGCTGGTTTTTCTTCTGATGGTTTCCCACAAGGTTCTTTCTTCATTCACTCTTCTAAGTACTTCTTCATTTATTCTATCTTTCCAACTTATTGTGGATCATAGAAGAAAATTTGGTGAAATGTTTTGTCATCTTAATTGTAAGCCATGTTTTCAATAATTTTTTATTTTATTGTGTCTATTCTCATGCCATTTTGCACAAGAAAGAGAATGACAGAAATAATAACTTACCAAGGACAGTGATTGCAATGATGGTCGTGTCCGTTCCAAGGTCATTAGCGGCTGTAATGGTGTAGGTGCCCAGATCTGACCTTTCGGTCTTATCGATGGTCAGTCGGATGGAGGCCTTCGGACCTTTGCCGGCCTCGATCTTGACCCTTGGAGTGGACTCGATGGGAGTACCGTCCTTGGACCACGTGGTTACGGCTAATGGCGATCCGGTCACGGTAGCCTCAATGGCTATCTTGGTACCAGCCTTGACTGTGATGTTGGTCAGTTTGGGATCAACGTTGATCTTTGGTGGAGCTGAGAAAAGATGATGCAAAGGATATGAAATTTTATACTAAAGTGTTGTTTTTTTTGCTAAACCTTGGTCGATATTTTCTCTTAAAATACCTAAGACCCAGATGTAATGAGGGCACACAATATAATAAAGATTTTATCTTAGGTTTGAGGTTCTCCATCCCTCTCTCATATCCTTTTTTACACAGAGATCATTTGATAACAATTTATACTACTTTTCCAGTAACTACTACAATTTTTTTTATATTTGATGTACCACGCAGTGCCCTCATATACCAAATATAAATCTTGTTGATTTTTTTTTTTTTGGCACCGTACCTTGGGTTACAAAATTGTGAAAAGGTTAGGTTTGTAGTGTACAACACTAAATTGCATAAAAATAGCAAATTCAGTATCATTTCACTCTACTTTTTGTAAGTTTATGTCTTTCTGTTGTGTGCTTGCATAGCCTCAGCATCATTACTGAACAAAATACTTTAAATGGACACAAAAGGGTGCTACACAACGCAGTACATCAGGCTACAATGGTACCCTGGTGTATTACATTTTAAAGCATTTCTGCACACAATTG
>JZLH01S0284647.1:36007-57731 GCA_001188425.1 Eucidaris tribuloides
ATCAGGGATTTTGCCGTGTAATTCATGAAATTCAGGGGTGTTTTTACACTTTTTGACCCCCCCCCCCCCACAAGATTTTACCCAGGCACTGCCGTTATGTTGTAATGACTGTGCATCTAGAGGAACAATTTACAGGTAACGCTTGATTAATTATGTAGTATAAATGCTGAAATTGAAAGTGGTACACACACTTAAAATGAGGGTAATATCTTATAAGGCAAAAACACATGAAGCCCTATACACTCTTACTACAGAGCTATAGGGCAATTTCGTGAAAATTTACTGCCTGGGTGAAACATCCTCCGATCTTACTGATATTTTAGGATAATAATAGCCTATACCCAAGGAAATTTCCCGGAGAGTTCCAAGTCGATCAGAGAAAAAAAGTATTTTTCGTCCCACCCTAAATTGTGTAACCTTTGTTCAACTATGTACAATATAAACAAACTTCACACATTTACCATGATATAGCATGAAAACCAATACACTAGAAATATATTTTATACAATGCGAATGATTTTTATCTTATGAGCAGGTGCTTTGGAATAAAACTGAATACATGTGAATAAATTCAGCACACAGCATAATACAATCAATAAGTGGAATACAAACTATAAACAAAGTAAATGAAATGTATGTAATTTATATAATTATATATCAATATTCTTGTATGAAGATATTTCTAAGCTCTGTGTTTTCTTCATTATATACAGAGGTCAGTCTTCAGAGCCAGCCGTCAGCCCCCTACTCATCCACAGGAATCCCACAGACCCACCCCCCGTGAAGCGACAGAAAATGAATATCACTGACACTGTAGGAAAAGCCAAAGGTGAGAGACTAGGAAAGCCAGTATTTTGTACAGAGATGCCACAGGAAGCATTCCATATTTCCTGAAATTCACGCGCGAGAGAGTAAGCGAACGAGCCTGAGAAATAAACAAAGTATATTTAAGATTGCTTCCTGGAAAAGCCCCCAAATTTTGTTACAGTGCTTCACAACCAAAAGGAAGTGCAAAAAATAACAAAATTCTTAAGTTCACAGTAAAAATCTTTTCCTATTTATGGAAAATCAGGAAATCCAGAAATTTTTGAATATGTGGCATCTCGGTTTGTATATCCTGTCTCCTTACCATGACCAAATATGACCCTTTACACCTGCTTGGGAACTTCTCGCAACATCCAAAACTGAGTTTTGGACGTCCAAAGTAGAAGAATTGTCCAAAATCTTAACCCATTGGAGCAGATTTCTGAATTTCCTATAACACACATTTTTCCGATAGACCCCAACACAGTTAACTCAATACTTGACTCCAATGCGGTTAAAAATTGCCAAGACTGACATTTCAGTACAGATTTTGTTTCATCTATGTAGAATATGCTTTGAGCATTTTTGTTGCTGTTGGAAACATACAATAAACTTTGAAATTTATATGATTTCTAGAAAATTCTAGAAAATTTATTTATGAAAATAAGTCATGTTTAATGTATCATTTTGTCAGTATTCATCAGGGCGGAGAGACTTTCAGTTAAAAATGCAGGCACTTCTTCATGACTATGCATTATCTCATAATGTCATAATAATATGACAGCAAGCGGAAGACAAATGTTCATCACACAGGCAAGTTGTTAACATTGCATTATAGGAAATATTTGTACCCTTTGATCATTTTAGTAAAAAAAAGGTGATATTCCATTATACCTTTCATGTGTACATTTAGTGAATGGAATGTGTTAAAATTGTACTAAATTTAGACTCAAAATGTCACCATCTGACATGATTTGCAGTGCATTGTAATTATCTTCAAAAGAGAAGTGTACAAAATTGTAACAGCAGGTTTCAACAGGTTTGGGCTGCTATTTGGTAATCTTATGACTCTCTAAGATCCTCAAGATGTTTTATGAATGCTTGAATTCCATCCATTTTGACTTGGATCTGTTCAAGTCATAATTTCTCTACATGGTGTTACATGTATACAGGTGCTCCCATTCTTGAAAATAACTCTGTAATCCGATGACACAATCAGCCAGATTGTAGAGATATGATTCTCTGTTTTCATATTTTGATCCAGGCACACCTCAATCATTACTGTCGCTGTGGAAGACGCGTATCGGTGGCTTGCATTCCAAAGGACGTCAGGAGTTCGCCGGCAGGGCCGAGTCAGAAGGACCTATAGCGCAATTATACCTGGACTTCTTTAACAAGGAAAATGAAAAGTAAGTCATATCTCTTATCAGATGTGATATTGCGTGGGCAACAGATGAAAACTGTGATATATGTTATTCATGAATCCGTCCTTGTTTTTCAATCTAGTTACTGAAACTGATTAATTAGATTTAAAGGTCATATTTTGGCATTGGACAAAAAAGGAATAAAGTAATATTAGGACACGGAGTCTCATTAATAATTCTGGTGACCTCATTATCTCCGCTAATGAAGGATTCCTCACAAGTTGTCTGTCTGGTCTGTTTATATGTTCATTTGTGTCAAAGCAAGATTACGGTACATCAAAACTTTTAATCAGTTTTCTTGGAGATTGGTCAAGGGGTGAGTCATGGGCTAAAAACAACAATAAGCAAACATGATATTAATGACAAAATCTGCATAATAAAGGTCAAAAAATCGGGTTAACAAAGTAGGAAATTATTAAGAAGTAGTCATGAAACCGTGCCTCATGACCATTTTACGTTGCAGACATATCGTGCAAAATGCCGAGGGTGGTATCAAATTGACCCCCCCACCCCCCATATGGGGTAGGGTTAAATTGTAATTTCATTGGTTTTATCTGGTTATGCAAAAGTACTTGACACTTGGTGGAGATATGTGTTCTAAGGACACTTTCTGGGTCCATAATTTCTATTTCAAATAAACTTTTACTTTTATGACTGTGACCACTTACAGCAATTCTGATTGTACATGTACATGTACATGCAGGTTAGCATGATAATTTCTTTTTTTACTTCACTTCTTCTATATTCTTTCGTCTGTATTTTTTTACTTTAATTACAGTGGTGAGACAGTACAGAAAGAACGAACGTGATAGTGACCAGTCACAAATCTGCTAGAGACACTTAATGTTCATCAATGAATTCTGCATCTGTGAGCAACTAATTGGTGATGGAATCCTGAACCAGAAAAAAATGGTGTTCTGGTGATCAGCCGAGAAGAAACCAGATATTGGTTGTGGTGAATAATCTCTGGCTTTCTGATAGAATGTAGTGTACAGTAATACTACAGTTCAACCTCGATTAACTGGCCACGTTGGGACCAGCAGCCATCCAGATAAGTGATACAGTTCGACCTTGATTTACCGGCCACGTTGGGACCAGCAGCCATCCGGAAAAGTGATATGGCCGGATAAGAGAGATAATGTACAAACACAGTATAGGAGGAGATAATACATGTCACAAGTTATAGTAAAAACAACCCACACACCATGTGCAAAAATGCAACAGACCACACACATGTAACACTTTATTTACTGTCCCTGATACCCAGCCGATTTCTGTGTACACTTCTGATAAAGGTGTATTAATTAAATGTAATGACTGATAAGTCCATTGTCCGGATAACAGAGAGCTCTGGTTAACTGATGGCCATATAATCGAGGCCGAATTGTATGGCCGGATAAGAGAGATAATGAACAAACACAGTATAGGGGGGAGATAATACATGTCATAAGTTATAGTATATACAACCCACACGCCATGTGCTAATTGCAACACACCATATACAATACCCAGCAGGTTTCTGTTTACACATCTGTTAAAGATGTATCAATTACAGGCAATGGCTGGTAAGTCCACTGTCCAGATAATCATGACGGGAATCGCTCCTTAAAAGCTCGATCCCGCTAAATGCATTTTACTACTTACCGTTATCTGGGATTGCAGCCAGCCTAAGTAAACAATAGCGCTGAGCGGTAATTCCCTACCAGATAAGCGACCTTGACAGTGGTCTCGCGCACAGTGCTAACTATTGAGAGCGGGGCGCGATTGAAGAGTGAAAAATGTTGTTATATCTCCAATTCTGGGTCATTTTCCTTCGTTCGAAGTTTAATTTGGGTCTTCATCTATCCTATGAGTACTTTCTGGACATTTAAATATGTTAAAACAAATGAAATACATATTTCCTACTTCCCATTTCTTTTCAGGCAGTGCCCTGTTAGAGTCTGTTGACACTATTATGTAAGATGATGAGGATCGCAGGTTTTATCCAAACCACTACCTCTCCTGCAATGATGCTAGTCACTGATAAGACTTTTAACGTGTCATTTGGATAGCGGGTTGGTATACCCCACCTAATAGGGCATTCAGAATGCATAGGATCACGCACTATAAGTGGTGGGGTAAAATTTTAACGAACGAATCCCGTAATGATAGGGAGATCCAGTAAAGGGATGGCCGTATAACCAAGGTCGGACTGTACATTGTCAATTTCAATATCGGAAATACAGTATTTCTGGGATGGTACCCAGAACTGGTATGTCTACCTGGGTTATGTCCCCAAGCCATGGATATTTCTGGAAAATTTCTGCTTGCCTCGGTGTCTTTAGCAGAAGAAAAAAAAATGCTTATTTCATCTGGACATCAAAGGAAAAGACAAGGAAATTGCTGCACTTCTCGTTTCAACAAGACTCTAAACAAGGCTTGACACTAGCACTTGCCTGCTTGCCCGGGGCGAGTAAAATTTCATCTCGGGCAAATATAAAATCATAACAAAATTTACTTGCCCAATTGGGCAAGTAAACTTTTGATCATGAAATGAGCAAAACATTGCCAAAAATTAACAAAATATGTCTAAATTTTGTGTTCAGTTAACTTATAATGCTAAATTTTATCATCATCTTGTTCATTGTACTCAATTTATGACTCTTTCAATTCATAATTCACACATTTTGCAACCTCCAGAAGTACATTAACAAACATCTTATTGCTATAAGAGGGCCTTGTTTGTTAAAATGAGTGAGAAATCATTTATACATGTAATGTTTTTGATTAATTTGTTTATTTTGGGGCAAGTAAATTTTTTATTCGGGCAAATAACAATTTGAAAGTGATAATTTTACTTGCACAAAAGGCAAGTAGGAAAAAAAGTGACAATTCTAATTCGAAAGGAAAAAGGACATGAAATGCCATGTCAACTGCTTTGTGCATTGCAGACATGTTATGCAAAACGTCTAGGGTGAAAGTGTGAAACAATTTACATATTAAAATAATTACTGTACCAATCATACTAAAATGGAATCTATCATGAAGCATAACATAAGCAAGTGTCTTTCATGGTCATTTACGTTAGTTTGTGTTGCGTGGAGAAGTTTTGCACTACACATGTACTTGTAGTAAATGCATTTGGGCAATTCCATGATTAGTTACGTCACACTTTATGACAAACTTTACTCAACATTTGGCTCTTACATCATGAATATGCTTTGATACTATTTTTTCTGTTTTGGTACTGTCAGTTCTCTAGACTGGCACCTAATTCACAACATCAAGTAAAATCATGAGACATATTTTAGTGGGTAATAACAAGAATTTTAATTATGGTTAGTTACATGTACGTTACATAAAGAGGACATGGAAAAAATGACTAGTCTTTGTCCTCAAAGTTTCGTCAACCTGTTTCCAACTGAAACAAACTGTGGTATTCATGCAATTTCTGGTGTCTTGCTAAGTCATTTGATATATAACTTATTGATGAAAATCTTTTTATTTTTAACACTTTGGGTGCTAGGCTAAAAATCCAAGTGTGTTAATCAGGGACTGGATTGTTTTGGACTTAATGTGTATAACCTTACCAAATTTATGATTTTCTGTAAAATTGCAAATGCTATCGAGACAATACATTTTAACTCATTTAGTTGGTTCAATGTGTCTTCATTTTACGATAAATTTCATTGGTAGGAACTTCATTGACATTTGTCCTTCAAATTAAAAGGTGTAGATCCGATTGTCTTCTTGGCGAACCGATGCGCCGATAGTACCTCATTGATGTTGTACGTGGGTGAGCTGGTGCGCCGATAGCACCCAAAAGTGTTAACTACAACATCAAAAACATGGTTAGTTATGTAACGGTTAGTTACGTTACATTTTGTCCATCCACCAAATTTGCATCTATTCATGTCTTTTTCAGATTTAGTATGCATATGTGGGGCTTTATTACTTTCAAAACAATGAGAAGAGGCTGTTGGAATGAAAAAAACTGCAGAATAAATGATAATTTTTCATAAAACTGAGATTTATTTACACTAGTCCCACATGTGGTATTTCATGTATGGTTCTGATTCTCCTAGAGGGTGCTGTTGAAGACGTAAAATTTAGAGTAGAAATGATGTCCCCCATTGTTTCTTCATGATCCACACCCATTATGATTCAAGATGGAGCAATTTATATAATTTGTGATTTGTCCAATAATTCATGGAATTGCCCATTTAATGTTTTAAACCTGTTGGAGACTAAGTACTAGATATTTCAGGCTGGGGTCGATGGAGAATGCATGTTCCATCAAAACCAAATTGTCTCCAACGGATTATGTTTGACACAAATTGAACTCAAATGCTGTGAGTTTAGAAAGAATGCATTTAAATATATCGCCGTACTCATAGCCGTGGTCTACCCTACATTGAAATCATATTGTAAATTGGTCATGGTTATTAAACTGCACTTATCTTATTTATAAGAACTATACTCGGATGTATAACACATTGTGTCTCTCTTTGTTTCATTCTCTTTGTGTGTGTATCTTATGGGGGAACTCTGTTATAAACACAACAAAAAAAGTAACTACCCCCTTTTTCAAATACCATAACTTTTTAAAGGAATGATTTTGAGCAAAATAATTTGGCAAGGGTGTTCCCGCACTGATTGACTGACTTTTATGTGAAAATGTGATTGATCTGTCAAGTCATGCATGAGTGAGCACACATTAAAGGCAAAGTCACAAGGGTCATTTGAGGTGATTTGTGATGCAGGATTTTGACAAATTTTGTTTCTGGTGAATGATAAGCACAATTTGTGTTAATCATCTCTCACTTGACCCCCTTATACCTCTCCAGGCACTTTTCACATAGTTTACCCTTCAGTGAGCTCAATTTAAAAATTTCCATCCATCCTCAGTTTTGAAATTGTAAAATCCATTAAGTTTATTGAAAAATTGAAATCCGATATTTATTTTGCAAAATTTTGTACGAACATAAGAGGTTGTAACCATGTCATGGATGAATGAGCACACTTTATAAGTAAAGCAAAAAATGCTATAATTATTTACCATTATTTTGGCCGACCAAAACCATATTTTGCCAGCCAAACAATTTCTGACGGGGGGGGGCCGACCAAAAGCAAAACCATATTTTGCCAGCCAAACTTTTTCGACCCTGACAAATTGCCAGCCCAAATCACGAGGTTTGGCAATGCACATGCAAATTCGTGGGGGGGGAGACGGCGGGGGGAGGAAGGGGGATCGGAGGGGGGGGGGGGGCATTTGATATTGTGCCCCCACCTTCAAAATCACGGGGGGGGGGACATGACCCCCCCGTCCCCCCCCCCCCGGATTTGCGCCCCTGATAAGATATGACTCCAGTGACTTTTCAAAAGTGACATGTTTGCCTTTAATGCATGCTTACTCATGCATGGCTTGACGGATCAATCCCATTTTCACATAGAAGTTAGTAAGTGTTGAAATATTCCTGCCAAATTAATTTGCTAAAACTCATTTCGTTAAAAAGCTACGGTAGTTTGAAAAAGGAGTAGTTACTTTTTTTGTTGTGTGTACATGTAAATATCTTGTCTTTATTATAAAGAAAGAAATTCTCTGTATCGAGTATCGACAGTATAGGGCATTCAGCAATAGCGTTATTAGTGAACGTATGTGCAGATTTTTTTATTTTTTTTATTTTATACCTTTCATTTATTAAATGATTAACTCTGGTTTTGTAGTATGTGTTGTGTGGGTGGTGGGGGTCGCTGGCGTGTGTTCTACAGGCGTGTATGCTGGTGGTGAATTGTCTGCGACTAGGCGACCATTGTCATGACTTCACGGTGAAGTATGTGAATGGTTTTCGGTTAGGGCCGCACAGCTGCACTAATTGAACCCGCGCAATGCCTAATGGGACATTGTATAGATACACTAAAAAATTGATTAAAGTGGATAAGAGTGGAAAATTGTCACTTTTTGTGGTTTTATATCTTCGTTGGGGACTACAGATTCTATTGGTTGCCAAGAAGTTGAATTTTTCAGGGTTGTAGTATTTTATATTATTTTTTGATTGCTAGATAAGAAACATGACAAATCATGTTGTTCATTTGAAAGCACATAAAATTTCCCTTTATTTCCTCCGATTTAAAAAATTATAAGATTCGGTTAATGCATGAGGCATTTTTAAAGTCGCTCTATTTAGCATAGCTTTCTGTGGGACGGTGGAAAGGTGTTGTGCGACCTTAGGGGCATCAACTGATGGCGCCCTCTACTGGTTGGGGCACGGGCTGGCAATCTTCCCTTGGCTGCTTGACTAAATGTAACATCAGTGATGTACAGTACATGTATTTATGTCTTGGTGGAAGGTTACTCCCCTTGATGTTTTGAATACTGTGATAAGAAATTTGATAATCTAGGTGGAAGGCATTCCCCTTGAGGTTTTGTTTTTTGTTTTGTATATTGTTTTATATGCATATGTACAGTATATATTTTGTGATGAAAATGTCATACATGTGTATTTTGTAATTTTGCATTGGATTCTGAATAAAAAAAAAAAAGATTGCACATTAGTTCGACTAGTGTGACCAACTTATTCTACGTAGCTTCCATAGACAATACACAGGGATGTCTGCGAAATTTGCAAATTTACCAAATGGAATCAGAGTGTCACAAATTTGTGTTATGATTTCATGTGACCTTTACAGGTTTGCATGGTAATTCATTGGGTTTACGCCACAAATTTTAAACCTGTCATTTTACGGGACTGTTCAATTCTCAACCCGTGTTAATGTATATAAAACCGGAATTTGTGGCGACCAATTTCTCTTGGACAAGCACGTGCTCTACTGCTGAATGGAATATTGTCGATACCAAGAATTGTGTTAGATTGGACATCTTTGAATTTGAATTTATTTTCCATAAAGCTATACAGTGTATATGCAGAAATTTGTTTTACACTGTTCACATATTAAAACAATAGACGTACACATTACATAACTATAGAATATATTAACACATTAGAGAAGAATTATATGATACGACAATATACTATTATATAACACTTTGCAATAACAATTCTCGCAAATAGTTTATGCTCATACTGCAGCAAGATTACATTAAATTAGTCTTTGTACGAGATTAAGCATGGACACAAAGACAATACCAGTAAATCCCCCCCCCCCCCAACCAATCATGGTGCAAAAAGTATGTAAAATAATGACGGGCCTGTAGTAAATTTGGATGAGTTGACAAACTAATAGCAAAGAACAATAAGTTCCCCACCAAATTTCCCATATCTGTTTACATTAACGGCGGACCTGACAATTGTAGATGTGAATTGAATTAATGACAAATGAATTTCTGAATCTCTGCCGATTAGTACGAGGAACACGAAGTCTGATACCCGACCTCTGATACCCGACCTATTGCAAGTATACTCTGCAGTCTGTGGGTGTGTATTATCTTTTATGATTTTGTACACTTTTTTGAGCACCCTCTCGTCAAACAGGGAATTGATGGCCGGTAATTCATTGTGGATGGTGTGTTGTGCTACACGCCTGATTCTATCTGCACAGTTTTTGCTGGTCTGGGTTGCATTTTCGAAATAGCATATGAGGTTGTAGGTAATGACACTTTGAATTAGTGATTTGTAGAACAGTACTGGAATCTTGTTGCCGATGTGTAGCTTTTTCAACTGACGTAGGAAATATCGTCGTGTGCTATTACGCGAACCGTCTAGTGGCGAACCAATTCATTTTGGCTGCTGCAAACGCTAATTCCGATAGAAATCGCGTCATTTGAAAGAAAGTGCACTTTTTCCAACAAAAAAATCTTTCTTGTTTCTCACTGTTTACCAGAACTGACTCCTGAATTTAGCAACTAGGTGGGACAAATATGAAATTACTCTAGCTTCTGGCTCTACTTGATTATTTTGAGCCCGAATATTCATAAAGTATTATAAAATATATTTTAGCGATAAAATTTGTTTGGCCAGTTTCGCTAAAATCCACGTGCTTTCGCGTATCGCCATCGTTTGCGTGTTATTGCCGTATAGTACGAACAAGTTTTCGCATTGTAATTTGTATGTCGACGGTCACGGTAAAACTTTCGCGCCACCCAGTGCGCGCTTACCTTTGTGCTTACTGTTTTTGTTCGCTCGCCACCAATGATTATTTATCGGCGTTGTCGTAAAGCCCGCGCCTTATTCCAGCTGCGCGGTATACCTCTGTGTACTGTTCGTCGCTTGCGCCCTGTTTTACGAACCGATAGAACAAATTTGTGACGAAAAGGTGGTGTTTTAAACTCGTATATTTCAAAAAGTAAAACATTTTTTAGCTGTCTGAGAACTTTGGGACATGATAGTTTATTATTATGTTACTTTCATAATACGATGAAACTCAAAATCGGAAAATCTTGACCCAAAAACAACTGTTTGGCGCGTTCGTAAAAGCCACGGACGTATATAAAACGCCTGGGCTTACCTTTTCTTTTGCAAACATTACGGGTATTTTCGGACCAGTCAAGTGTTTCTGTAATAATTGTTCCCAGATACTTATACCTTTTTACTTGCTCTACCTGTGACCCACGTATAACTAACCCTTCGTGCTTTTCAGGCTTCCTGCGAAAGTCAAATAAATTACCTCTTTTGTTTTGGTGATATTCAGCTTCAGATAGTGTGAGTCGCACCACTCTACGAACCTATCAACAAATGTTGTGTAGCTACGCAAATTATTGTTATTCATGAATCCAGTAATAACGGTGTCATCTGAATATGTAATCACGTTACAATTGTTATTTGCACTTATACCGTCACTGGTATAAAATGAAAAGAGAGCCGGCGATAGAACACAACCCGTGGGGGGGGGGGGGGCGGCGCCGGTACTGAATTGAATTGTTGCATTTTAACAAATTGTGGCCTCTGTAACATAAAGTTGGTGATCAATTGTGTAATTTGCGGATGGGCACCCATAGACAGAAGTCTTTGCATCCTGTACAACACGCATCATTTTTGCCTCAAGTGTAGTCCTGACTACTTAAGTGTTTAACCTTCCTGTTGAATTGGAAAATGATTATATCGGGAGGGGGGCACTATCATTACAAGGTGTATATCATACGCATGTGAAATACGCGTAAAAGGGCTTGTTTTTTCACGGACGGGGATGTATGTGATTACAGTGAAAAGGGTATCAAAATCGCAAAAATCCGGATAAAAGGTATACATGTACTTTTAACAGAAGTCTATTTGAAACCGGATTTCAATACTTATTTAGGGTATTCTAAGATCGAAGGTTAATTGTTTAGGGTCGATTTTTATGGTCTATACACAAGCATGGTGTACACGTTGTAATGACAGCCCCCCCCCAACCATATAAAATATTATAGTCGTGGCAAAGAGGGGTCTACGTGACAGCCCCCCTATGATCCTACTACTTGGTGCCATTTTGTTAATTGTGACTCCTATCGATGAAAAAAGATGTTAACAAGAAAAAACTAATTTAGACTAATGTTTTCTTTTCAAACTATATTGGGACACATGTAATCACAACTTTTCAAACAAGTTGTACTCGTTTTAAGGGGTCGCTGAAATCTTGGGCAGAACATTAATTGCCTGATCCAATAACAACTTGTTCCAATTTTCCTGAACGTTGGAAAAAAAGTGGCATTCTGTCACTTCTAGGGAAGCCATATGAAATTGTATATTCACAATCATTTTTCATTCTTGTGTTGATGAGACGTCATCAGTTATTTGCATATTTTGAAATGATGCGGTTTTAAACTGCAAAATTGCTTCAAAATGTGAAGAATTTTGGCTACACTTGTCAAAAGTTTTTTATCTGGATATAAAATTGCAGCACTGGCCTTTCCAAAACGTATCAAATAGTTAGTCCTGGACAGATACTAAGTTAGATCTAAACAATAAAATTTGCAAACAAAATTATTTGAATAAGATGTGTGGCCGGTCAATTTACATATGAGTGCACACGTAAAAATGGGCGACTTTTTTGAACAGATTTCGCCGTTTCCTTGGGGATAGTGAAATCTACGGACACTATATTCGCTATATCTCCGCAAAGACAAACTCAATACAACAAACTTTCAGATAACATTGCATCATGGAATGGTGATCAATAGGTAAGCCATTTGGTGGATATTGAGGTATTGTTGTATGTCAGTGACGTTCATCCATTTGCATAGATTTCAAATATGCATGTTTTGGCTGCTAATACACACTTGCGTGAATAGTAAACAATGTTATCACTACTAAACTTGATCACTGAGCAATTATTGAAGCTGTTGATCGAACAATAATTATTAAATTATTTCAAGTCCCTGAACAATCCTCACTTGATTTATGCTATTAATTAGAATCAACTCATTTGCATAAGTGGTCTGGAGGTCATTGCACAAACATAAGCGTACATAAAATGACGCTTTTGCAGAAATGTATGGTGTTTTTTATTGGAATTTAGTAGGATTTAACACACGTTATACAACCTTTTATTCGGTAATAAATCATTGAGATGTTATGAAAAAATTGGGGGTAAACCATTTAATACTTCATAGGGGGCAGTCAATAAGAGTACGTTTCAAAAGTACATTAATTTGACTAATTAAGTTAATGATGTCAACTCATTTGCATATTAAAAACTATGCATAGATTAATTGCCACACTTTGATTGTCAAAAAATGTTTTCTTCTTACTTAATAGCTACAACCAGTAGACTACACTGAGTGATGATTATGGCAATGACGTCAGGTAACTACTAAACGATATAAACTTTGTTAAATTAATATTAATTAAATTAAATAATATTGCATAAGATATAGCTTGTCTATGAAATAACATGAAATACAGCAGATATGGTAAATAATACAGAAAGTACTACGAAAGTTCACAGGGGTCTGGGACCCTGGCCATTCAAATCTAAGAAAATCCTGTGGGGCAGGCGGTGGTGCAAGGTTGCAGAAGTCCTCAAGCTCATATCAGCTGGAGGGGGCAATAGGGGTAAGTCATTCAATCCTAGAAATCTCATCGGGGGCGGGGGGTTAAGACCTTTCGCAGTCCCTGAAAACTCATAAATATGGTAATGAGGGTCCCAATCTTATTCCAATTAAAAAATCCAGGAAGAAGAACGGGAATGTAAGGTATAACGTGAGTCATTTCGGTTTCCTATTAAACTTATTCCGAGGGAGAGGGAATGGGGGGGGGGGGGGGGGTTAGGGGGGCTCTGAGACAGTCTGCATGATGAAATGTAACTTTCAGTTTCATAGTTTGCAATTCATTCGCAAATCTTTGAAAAACTTGATCTGTGAGGAAGGGGAACTTCAGAGCAAATACTCATGTGTGAACTGGTGTGGTGATGGTGTGGTGGTGGTTGTGTGTGTGTGAGTGTGGTGTTGTGTGGGGGGGATCAAACCATTCACGTCTTTAACTTGTTTAAAGTTTCACGGAGGGAGCCTTCATGAAAATAATCAGGGTAATTATAATACATGTACAGAATTGGGGAGGGAGCTATACGAGAGAGTCTAAATAATGTTAGTTAACCGTGAGCTTGAGATTTGAAATCCATTTCAGTGATGAAAATTCATTTAGCTGGAAAGGGGAAAGAAGGTAAATTGTGTGTACCAGCCAATTTAAAGCATGATCCCCTGCAAGTCAATGAAACCTAGCCGACTTTTTATTCTACAAATCTCTCAGTAAGTGTGATTTTATTAGTTCACCCGTAATCTAACAAGTGTTGGTACTTCGCAGTTCTTATTGGTATATAACAATGACTTGTTCTCCGTGATGAAATCTACACAAACACGACGTAGGCTAAAAGAATACCATACTATTTCAGCAGTCAGTCATGAAATGTATTATTAAATATTATCATCAGCATTAGTAGTATTGATATACGTAGTAGTAGTAGTAGTAGTAGTTAATAGTATATAAGTAGTAGTAGTAGTAGAAGTAGTATCATCATTATATATAAATATATAATAAATAATAATAATAAAATTAATAATAATAATATATAATAATAATAATAATAATAATCAATAAAAATAATAATAATAATAATAATAATAATAATAATAATAATAATAATAATAATAAATAATAATAATAATAAAAATAATAATAATTAATAAATAATAATAATAATAATAATAATAATAATAATATAATAATAATAATAACTGATAACAAATACATAGGCAAATACAACATTTCAAAACGGGTAAAAAAGCAAGTAATTAAAGGGAAAATACCAATCTAGGAAAGATCTGCCCTCATTGAGAATTAACACCATATAAGTCCGTGGGCCAATCATAAATACTACTACACTACTAATAATAATAATAGATAGTTATTTATTATTATTAATTATATATTATTAATATATATATATTATATTAATTATTATTATATTATTATTATTATTATTATTATTATTATCATTATTATTATTATTATTATTATTATCAGATTAATTATTATTATTATTATTATTATTATATTATTATTATTATTATTATTATTATTATCATTATTATTATCATTATTATTAATTATTATACAGTGCACTCCTCGGATATAAAGAAGTCCTTGGGACCCAACAATTTGTTTTTATAATGAAATTTCTTTGTATCAGGGTGGCAAAAACAATAAAGCTACAAAGGAAATCAACATATGGGACCAGAGATTTTAAACTTGCTTTAATAATGAAATTTTGTTATATCAGTGTACTTTATAACGAGAGTGACTGTATATTATTATTGTCATCATTGTATGATTATTAGTAGTAGAACATGTAGTAGTAGTAGTCAGTAGTAGTAGTAAGTATGTATAGTAGTTAAGTAGTACGTAGAGTAGTAGTGTTGTTGTTGAAGTAGTTAGATGGGCAATGCCGATAAAATATGTACGTCCGACCCCTATATGTGGGACCTTCCGGAAATGACTTCTTGATCTTCTTGTTTCTTAAAGGGTTCATGCTCTACAATCATCATGGCTTGAGCAGATTGTGGCAAGTGAAGGCCTTAAAGAATGGGAAACATTATTATTTATTATTATTATTATTATTATATTATATTAATATTATATTATTATTAATTATTATTATAATATAATTAATTATTATTTTATTATTATTATTAATATTATTATTATTATATTATTAATTAATTATTATTATATTATTATTATCATCATCATCAATTCAATGATCATCAATCACATCATCATTATTAATTATGATGGAATCTAAATCCATGAATACATCAAAGAGGTAATGCAGGCCAGGCTAGGCTATGGTGTAATTGATCATCATGCATGTATAAAAACAATGCTTATATTGCAGATATATAGTTGTAAAGGGAAGGGAAGACCCCAAAGAACATGGGATCAACTCACTAAGTAAGGCTTGTCCGGATCAGCTGCATTGATGAAATAATGATGTAAAAACAATGGAACAATAACAGTGTTTTCAATGTATCTACTTTTTCTCTTCCCCACCCCTACCAATCATCCTGCCGCTGCTCTCCTCAAGCTGCTTAATTCCTTTGCTTCCAAATGGACCCAAAATGGAATTGGAAAACACCAAATCTATTCCTCCACTCCTCATTTTGTCTTTGCCTTTGGTATCTTTACATTGAAAACGTCTCAGGATGATTAATGTAAGGACAAGAAACTCGAAATGTGTCCTACACACAAATATATAAGGAATCCATAGAAGTATAAACATCATTGAAAGGACCTTTTTTGTATCCTTCTTTTAAATAATGCAATAGCTCAGTTAATAGTTAATAGAACATGATATCCACGGAGAGGTCGAGGCCGCCAGCGCGTAATGCTCAGATTTTCAAAAATGGTATGGTGAAAGTCGTTGAATGGGAATGGATCAAAAGGGGAAATTCCCCCTCGCCCCACCTCCACCCTGCAACCGCCAAGCCAAACTTCTTCTTTTCATCAGCATGACATGCTAATTTCTCCTCATCCTCTCCTCATTCTACTGATAGATTGTGTAATTCTCTTCCTCCAATAATGATCAAAGTTTATACACCTGAAATCAGCTTCCAATACTACTCTTCCGTAACTATGTGAACATTAGCATCAATTCCCTCTCATACTCCAGAAAAAGGTTTGGGCGGGATCAATTTGTTTGCACCCATAGGTTCATTGGGGCGTGTCAGCCCCACTGCCGCCGCCCCTCCCCTTCCCCAATCGACGTCCCTAAAACGCCCTAAGAATCGAAGTGCAAACACTTAAAAGAATTATGGTGAACGCGATAAAACTCACAATTGACAGAGAAATTTGGATGAGGTTTCATAATTCATTTGGATCATGACCGAGGCCATCGATCCTGACAACATTGAAAAAATAAAAAAACGGGCAGTGCAAAATTTACGTTTAAATCAAACATTTGAAAAAGCACTATAAAACACTAAACATGCTGGCAAAAAATAACATTAAAAACATACAAAATGGTCCAAATTTTGCTTCGGAATTTGAAAATTTGGACCTTATTTTCACGTTTTACCCCTTCCCCATCCGAAACATGGACGACAACCCTGATCATGAACAGCCAAATGTTCCCCCCTCCTGCGCTATGGTCGGACAAAGCTGAAGTAATTTCACCTACCTTCTCTCGGCCCGTTTTCAAAACCAATTGACTTTTCAGCATCTGAAATAATTCCAAAATCTCAAGCCAGGTTTTACTATCATCTATTTAGATCCTCTGTAAATCTCCGCTCCCCAATATAAATGTACCGCCTCATATTAGTCGGTAGGCTCCCTTTGTGAAACCTTATACACAATGTTGGAAGACGTGAATGCGTTTGGGCAAAACCACCTTCTAAGCACCCCTCCTTCCCCACATGGACACAGTCCTTAGTTTGATAAGGCGACAAACTTCCCATTCTTCAACTGATCAAAAATTTCAACGACTGAATGATTCCGACAAACTATGAAACGAGAGTTAACAGAATTTAGATTTTAGTCCGTGAGCCCCCTGCCCATTCCCGCTAACCTCATCCTCCCCACTGTGCATGAGTTAAAATAACTCAGATAACTCATGTTACCATACATTACGTGTAATGTATGTTGTATGGTAACATGATTTATTCCGTTCCGCGTAATCTTCCTGAATTCCTTAAAATTTGAATAGAATTTGAACTTAATTCCTCAATGTCCATGTATGCCAGATCTCAGGGACTCCCACCCTCATGCCCTCTAAAAAGCCTCCTCACCTCCCCTCATCTCCACCTCTCCCTCTGATAAGTTTAAAGGAACCGAAATAACTCACGTTATCAACCATACATTCCGCGTCTCGTCCTGGGATTTCTTAATTTGAATAGATTGGTGACGCCTCATTCCCGAATTTATGAGTTCAGGACTGGAAGGTTGCTTACAACGCACCGCCCCCCCCCCCCACCCAAAACGCCCACGAGAGATTCTAGGATTGAATGACTACACCCGCAATGCTCCCTCCCCAGTGAATGAGCTTAGGACTGTGTGCAACCTTTACAACGCACTCCCGCCCCACATGGATTGTCTTAGGATTTGAATGGCAGGGACACAGCTCGTGATCTTGCTGTAGTACTTTCTGTATTAATTTACAAATATCTGCTCGATTTCATGTTATTCGATAGACAAAGCTCATACTACTTATGCAAATATTTAATATTAATTAATATTAATTTAACAAGGCTAATATCGTTTAATAGTTACCGGCGTCTATTTTGCCATATCACAACTCAGTGTAGCTAACTGGTTGGAAGTATAAGAAGAAGAATTTTTTTGACAATCAAGTGTTTGGCAATTAATCTATGTATACGTTTTAATAATGCAAAATGGTTGACATCATTAACTTTAATTGTCAAATTAATGTACTTTGAAATGTACTCTATTGACTGCCCTATGAAATTAGTGTACCCCCCCAATTTTTAAATAACATCTCAATGATTTTACCTGAAATAAGGTTTAGAACGTGACAAATCACTAAATTCCCAATAAAACACCATAGCATTTTGCAAAGCGTCATTTTATGTACCTTCTGTTTTGCAATGAACCTCCAGACCACTTAAATAGCAAATGAGTTGATCTACATTAATAGCATAAATCAAGTGAGGATTGTTCAGACTTGAATAATTAATAATTATTGTTCATCAACAGCTTCAATAATTGCTCAGTGATAAGTTTAGTAGGGCTTAGAGCAAGTTCTATTCAACGCAATGTGTGATTAGCAGCAAAAACATGCATATTTGAATCTATCCAAATTGAGATGACGTCACTGACATAAAACAATAACCTCAATATCACCAAATGTTATAACTATTGATTACCCATTCCATGGATCAATGTTATCTGAAAAGTTTTTGAATTGTAAATTGAGTATTGTCTTTGCGGAGATAATAGCGAATATAGTGTCCCGTAGATTTCACTACCCAAAGTAAACGTGGCGAAATTGTTCAAAAAAGTCGACCCATTTTTTACGTGTGCACCATTATGTAAATTGACCCGGCACAGCATCTTATTCAAAAATTTTGTGCAAATTTATGTTAAGATCAACTTAAGTAATTGTCGCAGACTAAATATTATACGTTTTGGAAGGCCAGTTGGCTACAATTTTATATGCCAGACAAAACTTTTGACAATGTAGCCAAATTTTCAATATTTTGAACAATTTTGCCAAGTTAAAACCGCAATTCAAAATATGCAAATAAGATGACGTCAATCAACACAAGAATGAAAATGATGTGAATATAGGCAATTTCATATGGCTATAGAAGATGACGAATGCACCTTTTTCGCGGAGAGTTTCAGGGGAAAATTGAACTAGTTTGTTAATGAGTTGTTATTGAGATACAGGCAATAATGTCTGCCCAGATTTCAGCGACCCCTAAAACGAGGTAAACTTGTTGAAAAAGTTGTGATTTTACATATGTCCCAATATGTGAAAAGAAAACATAGTCTAAATGAGTTTTTTTCTTGTTAACATCTTTTTTCCATCGAAGGAGTCACCAATTAACAAAATGGCACCCAAGTAGTAGGATCATAGGGGGGGTGCACGGTAGACCCCTCTGGCCCACGGACTATTATAGTTCATTGATTTAAACAGGGCCTGTTCAAGTTATTATCCCCTCGCCTGACGAATTCGAAGGGAGATGGGCCGAAATTTCCGCTGATAAATCAATAAATTAATTATTTCGAAAAAGTGTACTTAGCCCGATTTCTCGTTCAGTTCACCCAATTTTCTCTCCCCGTTGTTACGCCACGGTTTGTTGTATTGCAAAAAGTCAATTTGTTTTGGGAGTAATTGTGACTAGGAACAGTGTCCCCTAGCCAGACTTTCACTGCCCGCGTCCACCGACAGTGCACGTATCTGAGTGTTAAAATTACCAGTGGCGCAAATCTATTTTTAAATGTAGGGGGGACATGTTCATCCGCGGCCAAAATTTTTCCCGGTCACGCCAGCCGCCGAAAACTCGCTCAGCGGGGAGGGGAGGGGGGGGGGGGGTAGTGGCGAAATTGTTTTTCTCCAAATCCTAGGTCCAAAATTTTCCCGGTCACGCAAGTCGTCAAATTTAATATTGTGTGCCCCACCTTCAAAATCGTGGGGAGGGGACATGGCCCCCTGTCCCCCCTCGATTTTCGCCCCTGAAAATTATCCTTTACACCAAATGGGTAAAAACAAAAGATCCTTGTAAATTATCAAAAAAATTCTTTCTTTGAATATTTTGAGGACAAAAGAGGAAAAACCTTGAAAATTCTTTGAATTCACCCCCTAATTATAGCAACTAAACAGAACGAAAAGGTTGTTATGGTTATTATCCAAGCATCACCGTTTTCAACTGATCCGTATTGTCACGAAAACGAGCTTTTTTTAAATTTTACAAATTGATAAAAACAGAAAAGCACTTTGTAGCTGGCCTTGATATTGTTTTTTAGAATTACAGCAACCGAAACCATACAGAGGGCTATTTTTATGCCTCCGCCCCGTAAGGGAGCCGGAGGCATTATGTTTTCGGGTTGTCCGTCCGTACGTCCTTACGTCCGTGGGTCCGTGGGTCCGTACGTCCGTGCGTCCACACTTTCTTGTGAACAAGATTACAGAAGTACCGCTGGAGGGATTTTAATGATACTTGGACCAAGGGTAGACCACTAGGCAAGGATGAATTGATTAGATTTTGGGACAAATCCGTCAAGGGTGAAAGGTCAAAGGTCAATGAACTTTGTCCTAAAATGCCATTTTTTGCCTATAACTCCAGTTAGGAGTGCTTTCTGTTGATATAATTGGGTGGTTAGGTTAAAAAAACAAAAGACAAATATTTTGATAGAGTCACATGGGTCATAGGTCAAGGTCAAGGGTCAAAGGTCAATGACCTTTGTCCCAAAATCTCATTTTTTGGCTTGTAACTTCAGTTAGGAGTGCTCAATGTTGATGTACGTTAGTGGTTAGGTTCAAAACCAGAAGACAAATACTTTAGTAGAGTCACAGGGGTCAAAGGTCAAGGGTCAAAGGTCAATGAACTTTGTCCCAAAATTCCATTTTCTGACTATAAGTTCAGTAAGGAGTGTTCACTGTTGTTGTAATTTGGTGGTTAGGTTCAAAACCAAAAGACAAGTATTTTGGTAGTCACAGGGGTCAAAAGGTCAAGGGTCAAAGGTCAATGACCTTTGTTCCAAAATCTCATTTTTGGCTTGTAACTTCAGTTAGGAGTGCTCAATGTTGATGTAATTTGGTGGTTAGGTTCAAAACCAAAAGAAAAATATTTTTTTTGTAGAGTCACATGAGTCAGTGGTCAGGGTCAAGGGTCAAAGGTCAATGAACTTTGTGTCCTTTAACTTCAGTTAGGAATGCTAACTCTTGATATAATTAGGTAGTTAGCTCCGACATAGTGGGCGCACTGGGCGGAGGCATACCCATCGACTGCGTGCAGTCGAACTTCTCTAGTTGGTTTTGTTTTGTGTGTGTGTGTGTTTTTTTTGTATTGCCAAACATTTCTCGTTATAGTAGCAACCGGACGAAAATAGGCCCTGTAATGTTTATTGCCCATGAAGTGTAAAAAGCAAAGGATTTCGTAAATTATTTTAAAGTAAAGGTTACATCATCGGTTGGCCTTAAAAACCACCAGAAATAACTACTTGCCTTTCTCCTCTTCTTAGCCTTTAAAAGTTACAGTTTGGTCTACTCAATTACATGCTGAAATAACGCCTACGCGCCAGTCCATAAATCGTCAGTATTTTGCTTCTGTGAGAGCTGAGTTTATGTATGTGTGTATGTATGTATGTATGTATGTATGTATGTATGTATGTATGTATGTATGTATGTATGTATGTATGTATGTATGTATGTATGTATGTATGTATGTATGTGTGTGTGTGTGTGTGTGTGTGTATGTGTGTGTGTGTGTGTGTGTGTGTGTGTGTGTGTGTGTGTGTGTGTGTGTGTGTGTGTGTGTGTGTGTGTGTGTGTGTGTGTGTGTGTGTGTGTGTGTGTGTGTGTGTGTGTGTGTGTGTGTGTGTGTGTGTGTGTGTGTGTGTGTG
>JZLH01S0284647.1:74117-88054 GCA_001188425.1 Eucidaris tribuloides
CATTCTGAGATATGTTAAACTTAGCCATTGGGTCACTAGCGTTACGACTAGCCTGCGATAATGAATCCGTACGACGAAGAGCCTCGCAGCCAGGTCGGCCAAGCTAACTCGCACGATTTTGTGACGTGGTTTGGCTCACACTCTGCACACCGTTGCCACTTGTCTAGGTATCGCACGAATACCAATCGCTAATCGGCAATAGGTTGCCACGCATCACCTGAGACAAGTCGACAGACAGTCGCTGCGATCACCTGCGGCCAAGTGGTGGCCCTTTGTGCGATACTACGGTAATGGCTACACAAACGCGCGATTAGCTCTGCGACTTTAGTGGCAGGCTATTACGTACGATTACTTGCGTGAATTGTCGTAGCCTAATCGTCGGTACATTTAATTCTGCAATATCTCACGAACGTCGTGCATTCACTTGCGTTCTCCAAACGCATTGCCTACAGATTGGCATTTCCGATATGCCCAAAATTATTGCGTTTTGTGGAACAAGAGTGTGAACTGGAATGGCTTTTTAACAACCTCAACAAAGCAAAATATTTTATTTTAGTTCATTATTCACGTTGAATATCCCCAGCGGTGTTCACTCTGACACTGCCCACTAATGTCTCAATAAACCACATTTGTACTCGCCTACATGCTACATTACAGATATAATTCAGACATGTGCCTCAAGAAAGGCTCAGGGAACGAGGGCGAAGCCTGTAGCGGACGGACGAAATAGCAAGAAGCGCCTCCGTGAAAGATGACAACAAATGATTTGAAGCTTCATTCCGGACTATAATCCGTGAATGACAGTATCACATTATAATAAACAGAAAACAAGCAACACACACCGAATAAAATCACAATTGTGCAACTTTTACCACAATCCCTTGTAAGAGTGACAAAATTGTAATTCCACCCCTTTTGATCTTTATAACATATCTCGAGATTAAAACAAGCAAATGGAACAAAACAAATAGCATTTACAAGCAAAGACTTTGCCCTTGACGTTAATGTAAGTATCATGTAACAAGAGTGTTTCCTAATCACCGAAGAGGGCGCTTTTAACTTGCACAATTTTTTGAGACATGTTGCAGCACGTCTCAAAAAATTGTTCCAAGTGAAAAGCGCCCTCTTTGATAGTTAGAAAATACTGCTGTGACAAATGTTTACGTTAACACCAAGGGCAAAGTCTCAGCCTTTAAATGCTGTTCGTTTAATTCAATTTGCTTGTTTTAATTTCGAGATATCTTGTAAACAACAAAACAGTGGCATCAAGATTGTGTCACTTTTACAGGAAGAAGGCCTGGCGCTATCCTTGACTGTAGTAAAAGTGGCACATTTGTGATTTTACCTTTTCGTTGTTAACTGAACATATCTCAGGATTAAACAAGCTAACTGAACAGAACAAACGGCACTTGAAAGCTAAGACTATGCCCTTGAATGTGATGTAAGTATGACGTCACAAAATGTTTTTTCATGACCAAAGAGGGCGCTACTTACTTGCACAATTATTTTTGAGACATACTGTCCACTACACAACTATTGGTTTCTTGTGCATTTTTTAAATCTAGGCGATTTCTGATATTCAGATTTCATAGGCAAGTACTTTTTAAATATCCCAAGGGCATGAATAATGTTTTGCTGTGTTATGGGAGGGTTGCAAATGAGATTCACTACCTTTAAGAGTGGAGATAAGTTTTATAGACGTAGAAGGTTAAACCATGGAAAATATATTCTGACAGGTCTGTTTTTAATCCATTACTGGTCA
Organism: Eucidaris tribuloides; assembly: GCA_001188425.1. Taxonomy (NCBI): domain Eukaryota; kingdom Metazoa; phylum Echinodermata; class Echinoidea; order Cidaroida; family Cidaridae; genus Eucidaris; species Eucidaris tribuloides. The sequence goes on from JZLH01S0284647.1 coordinate 75,880, forward strand.
CAGAAAAATAAAATGTAAGACACTTCTCATGTCACGATAAATACAATTTGCCTGGGATTAAATAGGGTTAATCTAGTACTCGAGCTCAAACACAAACACACACCATCATCAATCTTAATATGTGTGTCGGTATTGAACTAAAGCCCCTTTCATACAAGGCCTGAAAGTTTAAACTTACAGATTTAATTCAACCCGACTTCAGAATACGGGACACTTAGTTTTATTAATGGACGAAGTAATCAAAAAGTCCCTGGCGCGACTTGTTCCGCAACACAATCACACAAAACCGAAGATTATGGACTGCAATAGGATTACATTACACCGGGGAAATAGTTGCGCCCAGGATAATTGGTGACATTTTCTCATAGAGGAATTGATAATCGAATGGTATTAATATACTTTCCTATTCAAAACCTGACGAAGAAAAATATACTCTTCAGCATCTCCCAAAATCCACCGCCCAATCCCCATCCAATGAAAAATTCTCATCTTCTTTGATAATACAGTGTTTATTAAAGGCCCACTGTCAAGGGTTAACTCAACCACAAAGAGGATGTCAACTATTCCTGGAATACTGGCTCATATTCACAAACATGGACTGTTGCAGTGCCAAAGTGTACGATTTTTTTCCACACTATCATGGTTGTTTCCATTGCATTATGGGTGTCATTAGTGCAGCCTTTTCATGATATTAGTCAAAAGAGGGCGTTTACATCTTGTCATGACAGTGGGCCTTTAAAGGAAGATGTAGCCGGCAACTAACAGGAATAAGTTAACAAAAACAATGACATTGTGAGTTGAGTATTGTGAGAATTATGGTACATGGTGATAAGGAAAGCTTAAATAAGGGGTACTGTGTGATACTTGCTCTCAGCAAGGTCCTATCAATTAATTAATTTCTGCTAATTTTTCGTCTTTGCTACATTTTCCATAGAAGAAGCCCTAACCGAAACAGCTACAGGGGAAGGCGCTTATCAATTCAAAATGTGCATACGGGTGGCATACAAAGCTCAAGGCCAGAACACGGGCGACCTGATTGGTTGGCGGGAACCCAAAATCTTAGTTAACTTATTCCTGTTAGATGCTGGCTACATCTTCCGTTAATGGTAGCATTTCTGTCTGCAAGTGTCTTGGAATTTGGGAAGAAGACAGTAAGAATATACTATACTTTTGTGTCAGAAATGTGTTAAGAAATGGTAGAAAGTGAATAAAATAAATATCCCAATTCCTTTTAGTTAATGAGGTACAGCAACTGTCACAATTGCTTAGAATTGATAGACTTGTATTATGCTCTGTTAAATCTATGGAAGACCAGCATGACTAGACAAGTCAGTGAATGTGATGACCTGATGACGGGTTACTGTGAAGCCGTTATTTCCTTTGTTATTTTATGATTGTTTATGAATGCAAAATTAAATCCCTAGATATTGTAAAAAAAAAAAAACTCATTTTCTCTTCTTTTTGATTTATACGTTGTTATATTTCGCAAACCAGTTTGTTAAAGCCCAAATATAGTTTTGGTGAATGGTTAAAATGATTATATTATTAATATATTAATAATACATTCATTTATATAGCGCTGTTACATAATTGGTTTCACATCATCAATTTCACGAAAGATTAAACTCTGATATTTCTGCTGAGGTATGATTCAGATAACCTTAAAACCTTATTAACGCTTTGGATGCTATATTGTAAAATGTAGTCGAAAATCTGGCCCCCCCCCGAGATTTTTCAAAGATTAATAAAAAAAAACACACATTCAGAATCTGTTATTGGTGTGATATGACCCTTGGGCATAAAGCTTTCAAATAAAAAAAAATACGTCAAACTAAACTTGCGCTTTAAAATGGTATAGAAAAGAAAAACAAGAGCACATGCAGAGTTAGGAAAATAACCTCGGTCACGCCTAGATCTCGCGTGACATTATACCAGGAGTTTTTTTATTTCAGTAAATCGTACAGTTTGAAGGTACGTGACCGCCTGCTTATTAATCTATATCGGGATATAGGAAGAATACCTACAGATGTTGTTTGTTGTTTATTGTCTTCAACATAAGCTAGTAGTAGATTTATGTAGTAATTGGTCGTAAGCTAATGATTGGAAATGACCTTTGTCACGCCTAGATCCCACATTACATTATACCAGGAATTTTCATCCCTGTTAATCATGTATACGCAATACAAGGTACGTGTCAGCCTGTTCATAAATCTATATTGGGATAGGAAGAATACCTACAAATGTTCGTTGTTTATTGACTACCTAAGGTGGTAGTAGATTTATCCATTAATGAGTTCAAATGACCTCGGTCAAGCCTCGATCTTTCGTGACATTACACTGTGTTATTTTTTTATCTCTGACATCGTGCATTTAAAAGGTGAGTGTCAACCTGCACACTAAGAAAAATAGGCTCAACTTTGCACCTTTAAAGGTGCAGACCAATGTCACACTGGGAGAACCTTTAAAAGTTCAACTTTGCACCTTTCTGAAAGGTGCAAAGTTGCACCCGAAAGGTGCAAAGTTGCACCATAGAAAATAAAAAAGTATTCTTCTTTTTCTTGCAAACTGTGTGTTTTTGTGTGTGAACCGCAATTTACGTTCATTCCAGTGCTATTTATAGTATATTAACATTATAATACACTTTATTAACATTTACAAATATTTAAAAACTCGTACAAATATGACCTCACCGGGGCTCGAACCTGCGACTTTCTGCATGTGAGACGGACGCTCTACCCAATTGGCCAACACGTTGGCCGTGAAGGTGTGTATTTTCACATGATTATATAGTGTTGAAGCCGAAGATTCACTATTTTCATCCTTTTAAGGTGCAAACTTTGGACCTATAGGCCGTTTTCGTAATATATTCAAATTCCATGCATACCTTTTTAACCAAAGGTTGTTTTTGACAACCTGAAAGCTTGTCTAAGCTTGTCCGACATAGAAAATAGTATAATGTATATATGCAAGTTGCATTTTCAGTATTGAAATTGTATTCATAGAAACAGATTGTAGAAATAGCTCACACCAGGCTTCGTAAGAGAAAACATCCATAAATTTGCATAAATATGCACCTAAAAGGTGCAAGCTTGCAAGCATAATGAAGTGGGGCAAGCGCTCAGGAGCAAGTTGCACCTTGTGCGCACCTTTGTTTTTGATTTTTAGTCTGCGATGTTTTTGTTCAGATGTTAAAGATCAGGGGTCCCGAAAGTAGTTCCGTAGCCAGGATCTTTATTAGGGGTTGAGGTACATGTTTTAACAACATCGGGCAAAAGAAAGGCAAGTAGTATGGATTCCAGACGCAAGAACTTATATTTCCTATAGAGAAATTAGGCCTATCATTAGTAAACTGTCTTGAACTAAGGCTAATTTTCTGAGGTAAATTAAGGCAGAGTGAAGGTACAAAAAAATTGGAGAGGAGTGTTCTAGTACTCTGGGGATGGAAAAAGTCGCATGGTCTGGAACCGAGAGTAGGCAAAAAGTTCCGAAAGGTATTTGTTTCACGAGAATTTTTTTTACGCATAACCGTACATTTCGATGTCGAGTTGTTTGATTGTTTTATTGTATATTTTCATGGTAAAAATGAGTTTTATGTAGTAATAAACGGTAAACGTTACTTTATCCAGCCTTCCGATTGCTAAGCGGTCCCTTCCTCCGTTGTTAATCCGACAACGAAAAACATCCCCAGCTAAACAGCAGCCAACAAGCGGGGGTGGGGGGGGGGGCGGCAGGGGACCGTGACGACGACGAAAATTATTTTTGTCTGCCCCAGAAACAGGGCGACCGAAAACATTTTGCCCACCAAAAAGCATTTCTACCCCGCCAAATAGCAAGAAGAAATTTCGAAAAACAACACAATATCCTATAGGGGAGTGTATACACAGTCAATTTGCCGACTGGCAAAAATGAAATGCATGTATTGGTGACTTGCTGCGTGAATTTGTCGACGAGTATTAATAGAGGGTGTCACCCACGACCAACCCCACCCACACCTCTAGTAATGGCCTTGGTGGGAAGCTACCCCCTCACCCCTCCTTATCTGTAAGCATGTTAATAATGCATATTTACAGAGTCATGGGCACGCCAAGCAAATCATTATTTTTGGGCAGTAGCTCAGAGTTCGATGTATATTTGCGAAGTGCGTACATTTTATAAAGTGTCACTTCACTCAGCATGGGCGCAAACCAATACAGAGCAGACCAACTCAGAAAAGGGGCCATTTTTGGCCTGCCAAAAAAATTTGAGGTTGCAAGTGTCCCCTGCTCCTCCCTGGTTCTGTCGCCATTGCCCTTCGCATCCACCGGCTACGTGTCTGCAAAAATTATCCTAAATAATTCAACAGGCTGCACTGGTCTTTAAGATATTAGTAGACCCCGGTACAAATTATGTTGCCTTTAGAGACATTTCTCACATATAAATAGCATACTCACGTCCAGCCTGTCTAAAAAAATGTGTGAGTGAAAAGCGCTCTGTTTGGCAATTAGAAAATACTGTTGCGACAATGCTTACCTCAACATTAAAGGCACAGTCTTAGCTTATGAGTGCTCTTCTGTTAAATATGCTTATTTCAATCGTGTGATAAATTATGTTTAGTCAACATCGACAGGATGAAATCACAATTATACCACTTTCAGTCAATGATAGCATCAGGCCCTCTTCCCTCATAAAAACAAAACAAAACAAAACAGCAACAAAATGGCACAGTGTCATTTTACTCTTTCGTTGTCAACTATTATATCGAAATGAAAATAAGCAAAATGAACAAAACAAACGGCTTTGCAAGCTTAGACTCTACCCTTGACGTTGATGTATGGTCAATATTTTCTATTTGCCAAAGATGGCGCTTTTGACTTGCACATTTTTTAGACACGCTGTCAAGACAAAACACATCACGTACACACGCAGAGATCGAGTACGCCTTCCTGTATTTGTTCGAATCTTGATTTGAAGTGTTATAAAGCTACTTTGCAGTAATAAATTGATCAGCAGAAGTAGGGGTTAAACCAATTACCATAACCAAGGGTATCGAAACTTGGGGAAGGGGTTGTATTGGAGGTGTGGTGTAGACAAGGTCAGGGGAAGGTAGTCCCATCATATTGGTACAAGAATCGTACCAATTAATGCCTTATTAAAATGAGAATTGAACGCAGGGGCGTCGATCCTAGGGTGGCAAGAAGGGCAGTCGCCACCGCAATGAAAATATTGGGGGGGGGGGGGCGGGGCAAACATATCGATTTGCTCCTCCCTTGTAATTTTGAAAACTTGAAAACTTTATAATATGCACTGCAAGCATATGTTTAAAATGCATTGGAAAGCATAGTAAAACCATTAAACTTAGCATAAAAATACTATTAAACATACAAAATTGTCTATTGCAATTTAGCACCCAGAGCGCGCCAACAATTTTTGAATTTTTTCACTTTTGCCCTCCCCCCATCCGAAACATGGATCGACGCCCCTGATTGAACGAGAACGAGGAGTGGGGAGATGCCCACAAAACGTATGCTTTCAGGAGATAACAGGAGACACACCCACGGACCACAGCTGCACATCGTAACGGTTTAGGGATAGGGCTAGGATTAGGCTGATCGATGTCACCCATTCTCAAAAGTTTGAATAGAATCTAGGTTGTCATTTATTTTTGTATGGATTATCGAAATATCAGATTTTCAAGAAACTTGGAAAAAATGGATTTTGTACCTATCACCTTAAAGAGCGTCTAATTCTGTAATCCGTGGCAGTTACGATGTTCGCAAGGTGTCAAATGAAAGTCAGATGGTGATCCTCTTCTCCCAACTAATTCAAATGTTGTCAAATTAGGCATTTTTTAATGTGTGACCTTTGAACTTCGGTTATCCCTTTTTTTAGGAACACCCTGTACGTTTCTTACTTTACAGCGCTAATTTATTCAACTCCTTGGTAAAATTTGCGGACAAACCTGTCTTACCGGTCACCTGTCTATAGAAGCCATCCAGGGCAGAGTGGCCACAAAAAAATCCCTGGATACATATTTTGTTTTTAATAACCTTTCTATAACAGCCAGAGTTGTGTGGATGGCTGTATGGATGTGCAAGTGTGTGATAGTGTGAAAGTTTCGACGTACCTTGCAGTTTCAAACGTGAATAAAGATGGTTATAATTGCTCATATTCCAATAATTCGACCGCTGTTCATTTTTCAAAATAAATTATGCATACATTGTTTGGAAAGACTGGGAATTTGTTCTGTTAGTGTTTTTTTGTGATATGCCGAAAATGGTATAATTAATGACGTTTGGAATTCAACACATATACTCACTAGGGCGTGAGAGGCATATGCCTTTTCAAGATCAGTATTTTCCTCACCAAGTTAAGAAAAAAATCAGAAGGACATTGAATATAGAGGGAGATATGCATATAATTAATATTCGTCTCATCGTATGTAATTATGGACCGCGAAATGTAACATGAATTCATAATTACTTCAGGGATCAAAATCGTGCATGTTGAACACAATCTTTGATTCTGCAGTTAGTGCAGATTCGTCTGTGCTTTGATCAAAGCGAAATGGTTCATTTCTCTGACCAACGGTGTCCTTAAAGGTACGGAATCTCTTTGCACCCCTCCAGCAGCACAACAAAATATCACTCATGCCCTTAGACTGTAAATGGAGGACGTTTCTGTGGAATCTAAAGACCATGCGGTAAATATACCTAGAATTTGAAGGAAAAATGCATCAAACAGTAAATGTCATTTAGAATCCGTGTGAAACTCACTGAAGTGAGTCAGTTCAGTATTATTTCAATATTTATGTATTAGTCTGTAAATTGTAGGATGAGACCCATGCATAAAATTTGTCATGTTTATGAATGCATACGATACCCATGTGTGAATTGTTGATAAATTTCACATATGGTACACATAATGAAAACATGTGTACAGTAAGGGTCTGAAAGAAGACTAGTAGACTAGTAGTGGTTACGAGACAAACACTCAAATCACAGTTTAACGGTCACTATTATTCAAGTAAAATTTTCAGCTCCTATACTTTGTCAAAGTAAATAGTATTTTCCTGTAGGCCTATATAGCAGTGTACATGTACATACACAATGTTATTTTTTTTATGCACTTCAGATCTTATACTTTGTCAAAGTAAATAGTATTTTCCTGTGTATAGAAGTGTACATGTACATACACAATGTTATTTTTTTTTATGCACTTGGCCTTTTAAATCTAACGGTTCACTAAAATTTATATAATTTCTATAGATTCAATGTATGGCGGCGCCTATCTCCGTTTCAGTAACCCCAGGCAACATGGCTGCACAAGACAGTTTGACTACAGTGTGTATGTGTGTGTGTGTGTGTGTCGGGGGGGGGGGGGTAGTCCTCTGCTAGTCCCATGCGTTTAACAGTAGGTATCATTTTTATAATGGTCTTTGGTATGACCCGACCACGAGCTGAGATTAGAACCCGCAATCTCCCGGAACAGAAGCGGACGCTCTACCACTGGCCCAACTCTCCCGGTCAATGTATATACACAGTGTTAATTTGTAAGCATGCAAAAGTGAAGAAGCAATGCCCTGCATCTGATCGGTCTCTAATTGGACTACAAAGTGAATTGAATATGAATTACGGTTCACTTGTACTATTATGTCATGACTCAGCAAAATCAAGTTCACACATTGTCAACAGTCAAAGCATTGGGTTCAAGCACTTTGGAATTTAACAGCACCTCCAAATCCCGATGGCTTCCAAACAACCAAGTGCATATATGTTTGAGAAACGACGATAATTGCGACATCTCCTTCCTGTAGCCCAATGACCCTCCCCCTCCGGAAACAACAACAACAACAACAACAACAACAACAACAACAACAACAACAACAGCAACAACAACACCACCACCACCACCACCACCACCACCACAACCACAACCACCACCACCACCACCACCACCACCACCACAACCACCACCACAACCACCACCACCACAACCACCACCACAACCACCACCACAATCACCACCACAACCACCACCACAACCACCACCACAACCACCACCTCAACCACCACCACGACCACCACCACAACCACAACCACCACCACAGCCACCACCACAACCACAAACTTATGGTAATTATATAGGCAAACCGCTGAGAAATCGGTATACGACCAAGACGGTAAAAAAAGGAAATTCTTTGTAATTATATTTTGAGATATACGACTTATCAATGTCCTGAAACTTGCTTGCTCTGAAACCATCCTATCTTATAGAAATTGCTCAAATGTCCCCCGACATTTCCCATAGGTAATGTATATACCGATAGATGCTCTCCTTTAATTCAAACATCGTAATTTGTCACCGTAAACAATTTTCAGTAGGTTTGGTGTTGTTTCCTGATGTCTTGGGTGACAATAGATTACTTAGTGAAGGACTGACTAAAATTTTGTCTGATCGACCCAAGCTATACTTGGGCTTTAACTAACATGCTTGCTGCATTCTTGTCCTTATATTTTCATTTTGATGGTTCCAGACACAGCCCAAAGGGATCGACAACGCGAGTCAATCAGTTTGACTTTAAAAAAAGTATCATTTTTACCCATCAATATTCGTAACCCCGTCTTCCTGCAAAACATAATAATGAAATGTAATTAGACTACATACAAACGAGCTCTTCCACTTGTTTAGATTATGACTTCTGCCCGGGAGCTTCATGCTTTTATTGGAACAATAGCCCGGGGATGTTCACATGTCGCATATTTAGTTACAGAAACATAATTTATTCATCTAAATTTGTACAAGGCAGCACGCAAATCACGTAGTAACCTAATTAATTGACAGACATTGCATTGAGATGGATTAACAACCCCCCGGGACAGTTTACGAGTTCCTAAAGACTATTCGCTCAGAAGGCTTAGTCTCATTTACCAGTCATTAGAATAATACACAGTCAAGTCGCATATTAATTATCTTTGTATGGTTGCGAATTTAAAGGCCTAGGTGTCTTTTTTGGACGCCTAATATTCAACATTGTGTAAATACACTGGTATATAAAAGAGAATGCTATCTAAGAACGTTTAGGAAAGTGTAGGAGCTAGAAATGCAATTTTAGTGGAATTATAGTAAACGTTAGACTTCGATTTGATTTAGTTACGGAAGATCACAAGTCGCATATTAGTTACAGCAACATAACTCACTCATCTAAACTTGTATAAGGCAGCATGCAAATCACATAGTAACTATTAATTGACAGACATTGCATTGAGATGGATTAGCAACCCCCCCGGAACTGTTTTCGAGTTCCTAAGGACTATTCTCTCAGAAGGTTTAGTCTCATTTACCAGTCATTAGAATAATACCCAGTCAAGTCGCATATTAATTATCTTTGGATGGTTGTGAATTTAAAGAGAATAGACAGTACTGGTTGAGTACTTGCAGATTTTGATATCAGCTGGTTTCAAAACCTTCTGTGAACAGATCGGTATATTCAAAATGCTCACTATGTACGGGAGAGTTAGATGAAAAACAAAGAAACTTCGTTTTGACAAATCTGCACACAATCCCCACAGCTGACAAAGTACATAACACAGAAATCATATGTGGGACCATCGCCATTCACACTGCAGCAGTGATTTGACTCGAGTCGGTACTTCAAACTCAATCCCTCAACTTCTTTTTATTATATAGTGAATTAGTCTAACATTATAGCAAATGTAATTTACTCTCACCTGACAACTACATGAAATTATGAAATCGTTGCATGAAAGATCTCCATCATTAACCATACTGATGATTCATCTTTAAAGGCCGGTGTCTGTTATGGACGCCTTATATTTACACTGTATATAGGAGGAAAATTGCTATTAAGCAGCCTTAAGCAAAGTGTAGGAGGCGCGGATTCTTACGGGGGGGGGGGGGGGGCTTTAGGGGGGCTTGACCCCCCAAAAATTGCTCAGCCCCCCAAAATTTCGACAAAAATGTTTTACAGAAAATATTAGTATATAACTTGAAGCCGATCTAAACAAGCATGAAATATTGATAGAAAGAATAATAAAATGTTAAAGTTGTATTACCATGCCCAGAAACAGTCTTTTTAACGCATATTTTCAAAAAATTTCCTACTCGTGCTCGGTCGCCTTCACTCCCCTCGACTACATTTACATTTTTTCACATAGCTAGGTCTACTTACTGTAATCTTCTTGACAATCCTGACAACAATCCTTATAATAATTTTGTTAAATATACATTTAAAATATGTTTTTACTGTGCCTGAGAACACGATGTCTTTGCTATCGTGTATTTCAAAAAAATTCTTGCGTGGGTTCTCATCCCAAAATCGTCCCTCCGTCCTCACAAAAGTACTATAATACCCAATTACGGTTCACATACTTCCTGAACATTTTTTTATTGAAATCCTGAATCTTCATCAGGAAAACCCACTGGGCGTAGCAAGGGGGCATACTGGGCCATCCCACCCCCTATTCACAGGCTAAAAATAATAGATAAATATAAGTCACAGTAAAATTTCACGCACAGACGCATGTGGGGCACATGCATTTTTCGGATAGGTGGAGGGCGCAATATTTTCATTTGGCGTCTGGAACAAAATGCGCCAAAATTGCAATCATAAGCAAGCAACTTTATCGCGCAAGACAAAATTAAATTATTGTAATAGTTCAATGGTTTTTTAGCTGTTGCGCATATTCTTGCATTACGTTTTAAGAATGATTCATTTGTCATTTCTTTTGAGGGGGGAAAAAGTAAGCATAAAAGTCAAAATTTTCCGCTGCGATCCGCGCGAAGAATTGATTGACCTTACAATTTTTCACAAAGGGCGCATAAAAAATCTGAACATTGTGTAAGTTTAATGGTTTTGTAGTGCTTGCGCTTGCTTGCATTACGTTTCAGATGCATTCAATGTCATTTCTTTTTCTGCAGGGGAGGGGGCAAATATAAGGAATTTCAAATTTTCGGCGCGCTCCCGCGCGCAGAATTGCAATAATACATAATGTTTACTTTTTCTTCGCCACGAAAAAAAACATTGTTGTAGGTTTTAATGCGTTTGTAGGTGCCTTATCGTGGCCTTGTGAAACTTATCATTTTTCTTTATTTTTCGGGGGGGGGGGGCGCGGAGCAAAAATATGTCACAGTATGTCGGTGCCCCAAATATTTTCATTGGATTCGTAGTAAACAATGATCGTGACGATATAAATTAATGGGTTAGCAGTCCTTACGCTGCTTTCCAAACACAACATTTTTCATCTTATCAGTTTTGGTTTGGAACAGGGGGGAAGGTGGCAAGGACAATAATGATTTACCCAAATATTTTCCCAGTGGCGTTGGTATTAAAGTGGTCATAAAAATATTCGGCGCGCTTGACGGCGCGCAACATTGCAATGTCGGCTAGGCAATTTCCTTCGCCGCAGGACCGGTGCGAAGCCAAGAATTGAAATGTAGTTATGGTTTTGTATGCCTTGCCACTACTTATTTAAACATATTCTTGCAATATATTTTAAGAACTTTGCATTTGTTAACTCTTTAGTAATGGCGTATAAAGGAAAAGAAAAAAAACAGTCAACGATTCTGCATAACGGGCTGAATCCTCACTCGTCTCCCACATTAAGAATAACTACTCTTCCATGCAGCCAAATAGGTTTAAACATAAAATGTGATTATTCGGCATATAATCAGATATTGTGATAATCGAAATGTGCCCCCAAACAAATACAATATGAAATATCTGCTAATTTGAAAGCAAAATCTACTTTTTACTTTCAGGTAAAAATACAAAATATTGTTTGTCTAATAGCCAAAATACGAATTGAAAGTGGCATGAAATCACTTCGGATTGAGTTGTCACAAGTGAGCATAAAATATAGATTTTTAAGGTTGAAAATGCCAATTTTTTCTTACCCTGCGAGGAACCCCCTCCCAGACCCTTCCCAAAGCTATCCCAATTCTACCAAAATAAAAAAAACATGGAACAAACATTAACCGACACTGATCCCCCTATTTTCTTGTTTGTGCGTTTTTCTTGGGTTTTTTTGGGGGGGGGTGGGGGTTATGTTCCTTCACGCTAGTCAATCTCCACGTGCTGCCCCCTATTCAGTCATTACCCTGTAATGGTATATTTACCATGCTAAAACACCTCTTTTATGTTCGTATTAATAAAATTTCTAACGTGGGATACTCTCCC
>JZLH01S0284689.1:0-14287 GCA_001188425.1 Eucidaris tribuloides
TAATTTCTGCGATACTTAAGCGGGTAATTACCATTTAACAGTTCTGTAAGAAACATGCCTAATGTGTTTAAAAAACCTGTTCTTTAACAGCCCCTGACTATAAACTTCACATTTTTTGTTGTCTTTGGGGTGCCCCCTGGTCATTAACATAAACTGGTTTCACTGCTATGTGCATTCACATACATTTATTCATTTTGCATGTTTTCGGGCATGATTAATTAGCAACTTTCATTTCCTTATGACCCAAAAGAGTGATAATTTATGCTATATTTTTATGAAAGATTAAATAGCTACTTGCTTAAATACAGTTGCTCATTTATTTTTTAAATCAATTTTAGCAGTAGTACCAGACATCATTTTCTAGAATTAGATTTTCTCATTAGGTAATTTGTCCAGCTTGCTTTCTCAAATGTATGCCCATACGCCGTGCAAATACAATATCAATTGCCTTTCAGTAAATTCCACCCATTAATTCAATACTCTATGCAAACACAAGATCCAATAAACACAAGAATAATAGGCATGGAAGAACTAGAACTCAATCACTGTGCAGATTCTACAAGACATTACCACATGATTATGCAAGGGGACATGAATAGTGTATAGCTTTGCAAATTTTGTCTAGACAAAAATTAGAAATGCAAAGAAGCGACAATTAATTCCGCGACAATGGAACTTATATTGTTGATTGCCTCTGGCATATATGTCTTCGTAATCACGTCACGTCCGTAGATTATGCCGGACAGACTGACAGTCTACAACTACATTTGCGATGGTATTTTAGAATCATTAATGAAGCATTGCGACTTGTAATTGCCTATTACTTTCTCATTACTTATTTATCTTCAAACCCCGATTTTCCGCGCGTCTCACAGGCAAAATGCTGCCCTTTTTTGATTAACTTCATCCCCTCCCCCTACCATTCTTACGTCCAGCACACAGCAGCTAGAATCCCAATCATATCGCCAGGGTCGTTTTCTCAATTCACGTTTAACGGAGAGTCCAAAATGAATCATCTCCAATCAAAAAATAGCACAAAGTTCATTAAACATGTCAGAGGATACTTAACCTTACAGAGAAATCGAGGATTTCAAGGGGCTGGATATAGTTATTATTAGGACCTTAATTCTGAATCCTGTTCTATTGTCTGCGTTTCAATCCCTTCCTTTATATTTCATAACATTTCGAGTTTACCCATATTAGATCTGGTCTTTCTCTCCTCAGAGTCAGAGAGATGATTAATGTTATATTAATGATTAGTGTTCTATTGCTTACATGTTCATTGATGTTGATGATTATAATTAATGTTGACTCATCAATCAAAAAAGAAAAGTTCAGGTCTATATCTAATAAATCATTAAATTCAAATTCTAAGAAACTCTGGGTTAGCATTAATTATGCCACTGGTTTCATTCCATACAAAAAAAAAAGACCAAGATAAGAAAATTAAGCAGAGCTTTTCTGTGGTAAAAGTTTTATGTAAAAGGCCCATAGTTGTAATGTATCTCACTAGATACTGTCAGAATACCAAACACACGAACACAACACACACACACACACAACATAGCACACACACACACACGCATCTTGTAAGGACCAAACGAACGTGGACCCTCCCTTTCTAGCTTCGTGATCAGATTTTCAAAGCATACGGAGGACACGCACACCTGCTTTTATATATGGTAATCACGGCAATAAAATGTGATATGTGTGTGATTGACTACAATCAAACCGTGCGACCTACCCCATACCCTATACACACCCTGTGCCAACCTGACGACATACACACAGCAAAATTTTGTATGGTAACCGTGGATAAAATGCTACATGCTGTGTGATTTATTACAACCTAATCGTGGGACCTACCCCTACCCTATACACGTTCTCAAAACAACGTTCCAATGTACGGTCCACGTTTAAATAATTTCAATTGAGTAGCATGTGCCTAGCAACCGTGGATGTCCACGGTTGACAACAAGTCCACGTGCCTCAAAAATCCGATGAGGTCCACGATTGGGGGCATTTACAAAGCCGGCACACCCACCAACGCAACGCACGCCCACGCACGCACGCAACGCACGCACGCACGCACGCACACACACACACAACACACACACAACACAGCACACACACACATTCCACCAACTATTACATCCTTGTCCTGTTTCCACAGCCCCACTCATGAGCTAAGTTTAGATATGATAATATTTTTCATATTCTGCCAACCAAACCATGAATAAAGACCCCTGCGGCGATTCCTGTTTTTTTTTTTTTTCCTTCCTTCCTTACCAGGTCATCAAATTGATCACAAGCCAGAGGTGCCGCTCCCTGATGATTTTTCAGTTTTACAGATTCCTTAGTTCTTTCTTTCTAGTTAATTTACATTTTTTGTACAGAGCTCAGGCTAACACAGGAAGAGCGCCATAGCTCGGAAATACTGGAAGGTCAAGGCTCCTCTGCCGCCTGGTCAAGAAAAATTTATTCACGCAAATGCCCTTCTGCTTTGAAAATATAAGCTTATGTAAGGATGAAATATGACCATATATTAAAGGAAATAGCAGAATGGAATTTAGTCCATTATTTCAAGGCAAAATATTTGCAAATCAAGTTTCACTGTTAAAGGCCACTAGTATAACCAATGTTTCATAAGTTTAAAAAATCTGAGCTCCCTATATTGATTCCCCATGCTACTAGTGTCTTTGATACAGTCTAAAAATGAAAGCCTGAAAAAATCTGCAGGTGTAAACAATCACTTAAGTGTCTTAAAAAAAGTGAAAATCATGAGAGACCATTCAGCTTTTCTCCATAGCACTTAGCTGTGTTGCAGAATTTCCTATCGCCCGATAGAAAAATTAATATGCCAATTTGTATCTGCACATATTGTACTTAGTGACAAGCCCATAACTGTCCAAACTTTTGTGTCTAGGCGTGTTATTTGTCCATTCAAACACTGTCAGATATGCTCAGCATAGCAAAGTTTGACAATTTTTAAACGGGTCATTCCTACAGTGTGTACTATAGTGTCTTTAAAGCGTTTATGCTGTAAAAATTTTGTGGATGAAATGCTGACTTCCTATTTTAGAGGAATTACTATCAGGAAATCCATTGTGAGAGGCCAAATTATGTTGGTACCTGTCTATGGCGTTCGAATTCCATTGCATGAAATATTACTTTACTTTAATTCACTACGGCATATCTCTTTTTTCTTCAGGTAAACAAAATTAAAGCAATATCCTTCCAGCTGGCAATTCATTCAAGTCTATTGTAAATTTTGTTATATATGATGTTTCAGTAGTTCTGGATGCATTAATTTGAAAACACTTTGAAAAATACTGCCTATCTTAAAATATAAGCTAATAAGCTGTGAAAACATTTAAATGTTCATGGTAAAACTTTTTCCACTTCACAACCATTGCCCTGCTGTCTGTGTCAAGGTATTTGAGATTACAATGGAACTACTAGATTCTCTGTCATCATGTCATCAATCAGCATCTCAAATACAAGATAGCTACCTGCAGGGAAACTGAAGGTAAAATGGGGTACCTATGAAACCTAAAATTACACAATATGGCTTTGAAGTCTTTTAGGTTCAGTTAACCGGTCTTTGTTAACCTATTTTATACAAATATTACAGTATGTTAAGGCCTTCTTCCCATTCATTGCATGCATTACACTGTATATAATTGTCATATACACACACACATACAAACACCACAAACAGGCAAACCACACACATTACATATACAAAACACACAACAAATAAGCAATTGCAAACACACACACGCACACACACACACACACACAACACACACACACACCACACACACACATACACACACACACAGCATACCACACACACACACACACACACACACAAAACACACATAATATTCATTCAGAAGCAACAAATGTCAAATTGCCGCACAGCTAAAGGTGTTGAGTGAGGGCCGTCCCAAACACCTTCATGCCTTCTAGCGGCCTCAGAGAATCTCTCTTTCTCAGACAATACGTAATATCATCATGAGGCAAGGTAAGGGGCAGGCAAAGGTGGTATATTACCAAGGGATTCAGGAAGACCCATCTCTTTAAAATTGCTATCTGAAGGGCACATCTTAGGGAGATATCGACTTGGAGTGTGTACAAAGTTCTGGTCTATATTATATTATACAGTTCAACCATGTTTATCCTGCCACTTTGAGAGAGGTACCAATCTGAAAATATGTTTTAATATGCCCAAGCATACTACACACACATTTATTTGGGAAGTCCAGAACAATTCTTTATGTGATAATATATTCTATTTAAAGAAAAATATTTGTGACTGGTATTATGAAATCATGGGTTACTGAGGATAATATATGAAGAATACAGAACAGACACTACTGCATTATACTGGAAAAGATAAAATTTGTTCTTAGACATTTTATTTGCATTTTTTTTCTGGATTTAGATATGTTTCGTTTGATTTTTTTCTTAGTTTTCCTTTATCTTTTTTTTAGTGCTTGAAGATTTCCTGAAATCCATGATTTCCTGGGTTTATCTAACATTAAGACAAAAACAATAGCCTACTGCATGAGTGGTATGGACACTTGAGCTTAAGGAAGATTTTCAGGAAATTCAAATGACGTCATATGAACAGAGCAATGCCAAAGACGACAAACTGAATGATATGGAATCAACGAATATACAATTAGAACGGAAGGAGAAGGACAAGTTTTCAGTACAAACATTGGAATCACTGTCAACTGTGTATCACAATCACTATTTTGTTAGCCATTTAAAGGCAGTGTAGCCTGTAGTTTTGGTAAAAGATGTAAAATTAATTTTTCTCCTATTGTGTTTTTAGGTAGACATCTATAAATTCCCTGTAAATAATGTGCTCTGAAACACCTCATTTCTTTTTTTACAAAATTGAAAAAAAAAAATATGTGGGGGGGGGGTGAAAACTTTTACCATAGGAAATGTAAAGACTTTTTACTGCTCAATGAATTAAAAAAAACATGTAAATTGCAAATTTGCAATATGTAATTCTGTTAATAATTTTCATTAGGTTTGCAGTTGTTTTCTAACGTCTGGTGTGACAATATAATATTTTATGAAAGCATACTTTGGCTTTAAGTAAGCATCACTGATCTGTAGATTCATAGTAACTTACAAAATACAATACAGTTTTCAAAACTGTCCTTGTAATAAAAAAAAAAAAAGAAATGAATTATGAACATCGTGTATGACTACACTTTAAAATGGTTCTTTCCTAAGATATGCCAGTAATGGTGATGTAAAAATCAAATTCAATAAAATGGCAGTCTTCATTTCATTCAATATAAACTTGTAATTGTGTTTCTCCTCTGCAGAAGTGTACTTGCACTTCATTGTATTAAACATTCTAAACATCAATCTCCCTTGCCACTTTCACAAAATGGTATTGACATCTGTGTGCCATGCAGTAATGTATATTACTCACAAAGGTCTAAGGGTATACTGATTCAATGATACCACAAATTTGAAGTTTGAAGTTTGAAGTTCTCCCTAATGCATGCAGAATGTGTCATATTGTGACAACAATAAACAGCAAAGTGACGGTGACTTGAAGTCTTTAACATCAAGGTGGTTAACACTAAGCATTCTTATCTTGAAGTTAACTTGTAGTTTGCTAACTTCAAGGATAAGAGAGTCCCAAAGGATTTTAACTTGAAATTAAGTCCCGTGTAAAAACCGATGTAGTCAACTAACTTCAAGCGAACTTCAAATTCATTTGACAATATAAGCCACAAGATTTCTTGTGGTTAAGTCAAGGATAAGCTTGATGATAAAGGATTACCACTCAAAGAGCATCAAAATTAGTGGCAGTATGATCAAAGTTATCACCAAGCTTGTTGCTAAGCTTGACCCTGCCATCATTACTAAGCTTGTGGTAAATAAAACCACACATGTAGTAAGGGTAAACATATTGTTACACTTCCCGTACTTAGAAATCAATGAATGCCTTGCTAGTTTTATCATTGGTGATAAGCTGCATGTTAACAAACTTACGGTTAAGACAGCAAATTTCTCATCACTTACGGTCAGTTATCATCAATGATAACATACAGTATGAACATGACTGATGTCGGCATATGTTTTGTTGTGAGAAGAATACAAGTCACATGTTCAGTATCTTTCCTCTGATGAAAATTTTCCTGACTGGCAGTGAATGTACGTGTCTTCCTCACATTAGTCGCAAGAATATGAGATTATATAAAAAGTTTCCTGTAATTGCGGCTTGAGGTTTCCAGTAATTGTGCCCACAATTATGACGTGTCTGACAATGGTCGTGATGGGTGAATTTTGCTGAACGTGATGTGATGCTACATGACCATTTTTAAAAAAAATTTTTTAATGTGTGTGAGTAACAGTACATTACTGATAAAAGCAAAATAATCTATGTTTAGTAAACAAACAAATCATGAAATCATAGGCTTCAAAACACAACAGGGTTAGCTGATTTCATATGATTATAAGATGTTTGTAGCAATTCAATATTTTTCCAGCAAGGTGTAATTGCAGTAGGAATCATTCTCACAGCATTTATGAAACCGTTTTCAAATCATTATCAGTACTTTTTATTATTTGTTTCACTTTCTGTACAATTTACGTGTATGTTTCAATCATTACTAACCCGCGTAATCATTCAACATTCAAAATGCTTTGAGAAATTCCCTTTAATCTGATTTATTGCCATTCACAATCACCCTTTCCATTTAAAAAATGAAAATATATGACTAATTTTTAATTCCACCACTAATTTTCAAATAGGATTTCAGTTAATGTTTTTACCTTTCTCAACGTATATGCCCAACAGATAATCATAATGGAATCTCAAATAAAAAAAATAAATAAATAAATGTTGGAGTGATTTTTAAATTACTCTCATAGCAAACTGCATTTCAGCAAACCACTACAGTTGTTTGGTTGTTTGTATTTTTCAATCTGATGTTGAAAAAAATGTTGCACAAATATTGGTGCATTACTGCAATTGAAAGAGGGAATTACTTCGTTTAAAAATATAACATTCCCCTCTTTCACATATTGGCCCCTGTATCATTCATCCATCCATTGCCATAACATTATTGGTATGTGAATACCTGTAATTAACCTTTAGTGATCCCTGGTATGACGACATTGTGGTAAATTACCCTCACGACCAATGTAGTACCAATACGTGCAGAATGAAGGCCCAATATCTGCTCTATCTTCATTACTAAAATGCCAAGGGATTACCTAATTTAGTAATTCTTTGATTTGATGATGTAATGAGGGCATGTTAATGCAGCAGTGGATTAGAGAATTATTGGCTTTATGGTCCATAATTCAAGGTAAAAGTAAGTTTCATAAATTATGTTGGCTCTACTCCATATTCAGTAGAGTTACTGCTATTGATATCATACATCAGTATTATACAGACTTAATTTTAATTATTTACAATGAAAATTTAATTTCATTCATTTGAGAACGGAAACAAATATCGACAAAAGAACAAAAATACATATTGAAAATTTATGAGTTTTGACATTTCAAGTGGAATATATTGGTATTAGGCTAGTTTGCTAATAGCAATTGCTTCCACCGGAATTTAGTGATTGATAAACGAACTGAATTTCAATTATTTTCCTTAAGTTTATTACATTTACAATACATACAGATAGTATAGAAAATGATAAGAAGCATAACATACTAAAAAAAAAAGACCAAAAAAATGTTTCTCACATCTCTACAGGTGTAAGACCATGAGGTATAGGCCATTCCGCACCAAAATTTTGATATTTTTACAAAGTTTTTAAGTCTCCTGACTAAACTTCAAAATATGTTTCATGGTCACTTGATAGTACTATGGGAAGGTAATAAACACAAGTGACCAGTGAGAGTAAATCCTCCTTTTTTACTGAAATAGAGGCAAAATGATGTCCGTCACACAGGATGCAGAGATGTCCCATACAACATGTGAATATTTTCATTCTTGATAAATTTATGATAAATCACTCCCAATGTCCAATTATTACAATAGCCTTCTGCTAATACTATAACATAATAAAAATATTAAAAAAAACATAAATCTTCTTTCCTCATTTGTTTAGCCAGCAGATTGAAAAATGTTGTGAAAATGACAAATTTTACTAGCACAGAAATTGACAGAATTTCCCCTAGGTTAACCCTTTCAGTACCACGCTAAGAATATCACAGGTAAATTGTTCAGAGTTTTGTTACAATAGAAGTGAGGGGGTTTATTTGAATTACAATGGTGTACAAGCCAATTCTATTTGCAGAGACTCCAACCCCAAACACCTCTTAAGCGGGAGATTCTCCCGCCGAGACCCCCTAGCAAACAGGAGACTCTGACTTAATGTGCGCGTAGCCCACATCACCGGCGCAAAACATGAAATTCCTTGCGGCCGGAGGCCATTTTTAGGGTTTTAGAAGCTCTCTAATTAACAAAAAAATTAGATTTAAAAAATGAGAGTTATAAATTCTATTTCTCTTTCAAATCATATAAAATTACTCCACATACAAATAGGGTAATTGTATTTAGAAATGACTCGTTCAAACTTGACAAATATGTGAATGATAAAATCATGATACATGTACACAGTAGATTGAATAGTACTTAAACAAACACACACAAAATTGAGTGGTTGATGCCATTTTTCTTTCAAGTGAAATTCAATTTACCAACATATTTATCAGGCTGTTGTTCAGAAATAAATGGTTTGAAATTGACAAATATGTAAAAATTGGATCAAATCAATAAATGACACAATTTAATCAAATTGGTCAGCACATTTTTTTTAGTGTGAAAATAAAATTAACCCACATATTACAAAACAGACAATTTGTTTAGAAATGATTAGTTTAAAATTGAATCATCTTATCCAAAATATGAAATTTTGATGTGGCCTACCATATCAGCGTTGGTGCGTGACATCCTAGCTCCAGGCATCATGGCCATGATGTTGTTGTGTGGATTGTGGAATAGCTCCTGAGCCTCCTTCTCCTTCTGCTCCTTCTGGTGATGAATCTTTTTCAGTGAAAACATCGTGAAAATGTCAACAATTTGTTCCTCTCAGACAGCAAAATGAAAGCGGTAAACAAACAAATTACACAGTTAACTCGCGCAACTCGCTTCCCATAAACTATTCAATCCATGAACCCACATGGGCACAACCGCTGATGTCTGATTTCAGTTGCGACAAACACGAGCGCAAAACGATGAGGTTGCTGAAAGTTGTTTATCTTCTAATCAAACGACAGAATGTCGAGTTATCGATACATTTGCTCAATCGGCAAACATTACCAATTGACGAAAGCCTAGGGATTACACAGCTGACGCAGCGGTTCCGTTCCCCGAGCGCATTTTAATGATATCTCCGAGATGTTGATCAACGGCCTGATAAGATCACGGGCGAGTCGACCCCGTTACGGTTTCGGCACGATAGATTACGTTGTTGTTGGAGATGTTTGATCGTAAGACGATATCGAGTCAGCGGAGTGCTTTCGTAAGGAGGAGGATACTAACGAGGTTACTATGCATAATTGCTTGAAATGTCAGAGTATAGACAATCATACACCAGATATACCGTTAGCAGGTTTGTATCAGATGTTAAACAGCTGTCATTTGAGGCGAGAAGATCGCAGACGTGTTCTCACCTGCACAAACGACGTCAACGCACAGGCGTAACGAAGGCGGCGGTGGTGGCGGCAAATTATCGTTCTCAATGTGACAACGGAGAACACTTGACTGGCGAAGAATAAATCTCCAACAAAAACATTTCAATATTTGATTCCCACCGAGTGATAGATATGGCAGTTTAGGCTGCTGATCCAAAATGCTTTGAACCATAGACTCTGAGCATCCCTGACAGATGCACGCATGCCGTGTCCCTAACGGTGGCCGGAGGCAATGTTTTCTTTTTTTCACTCTCCCTCTCTTAGTGAGTCAGGAATTCAACGCTGTCCATAGCCAAACTGTCATAATACATTTCGTCGGCATTAAAAAGAAATTTAAAGACGAAAATATGTGTCGCTGTTGTAGATGGTATGGCCGATGAAGACGGAATTTCACTCTGGTATGCGCACACGTTGGGTCCCTTTCCTCCAGGTATTTAGCTACTAATAATAACAATTTAGAAATTTTTGTTTGACTTTTCCAGCTCTCCCTGCTTGGAAATATGATCACAAAAGTAGACAACCTCCCCTAAAACAACAAATTTAATCTGTGGGAGGTATGAAAAATAGTTGACAAATATTCAAAATTGTTGCTTAAGTTGTTGTAGCTGCATGACCACCTCATCGTTATTCCCAAAAGTCAAATATGAACGTCTTCCTTGTTAGAACTGTGTCCTGCTTGTGATGGTCCCAGAATAGTTTGACAACCGAATAATAAACGACCCGAGTAGTAGCAGCTACTTATCAACCAACTTGCTTCCTTTACAATGACGAGTAGATCACAGTACTATCCAAATCAAGCCAGCAAACGATTGAAACTTGATCTTCCAAAGACTGGCTCCCTTCCTGGCTCAAGCTGATCAAGTGACGTCAAAATATTATGAAGTCCCTTTTGGAAGCAACAACACTTGTCACTTCCACATAACTATGCTTCAATCCCTCAAAGGTACAATTAAATAAATTAATTTATAAAAGTACTGAATCATCACTTTTTTCAAAAATTTCATGTCCAGTGTAGAAGTGTTGGATTTCTAATTTGTAATGAAATAAATGTGCCCTCATTTAAATACCTTGTCGTGGAGGAGATGATCCAATCAGATTGGACGAGTGAAACTTTGACGATCGAATTGCACTCTTATTAAATTAACCCTCCCTGCTCAGTTTGTGCAAACCACGATCATAAGTGCATCGAGTGATTAGTTTTATGACTTCCGCCAGAAGCTCGCACTGGATGTATAACTATCAGCTGGAACTATCTTAAATCTCCGGCTCTTAGGATGTCAAGTGTTGAACAAGATGATTAGCACACAATGTCAAGTGTGACATTTGTCTTCTGTACAACTACTCAATGACAAATATCTCAAGTAGAGTCTCAAATTATCCAACGCTTGTTTTTATTTCAGATGAAAACTTAATATGTCAATCAATCTTTACCCCAGAATGAAAAAAAATCCAAACAGTGTTTACAAGGCAACTTGTAAACCTGAACTAATTTCCAAAAAGAATCCTTTTCTTCTTGGATAAAAGATGATGCATGCCTGGATTGGCTTGCTGACCGCACAGCATCAGCATAGCAACTGCTGAACAACTGCCTAGCAACTGATATCCATTAAGGATGCTGCTACTGCTACTCCGGCTAAAAGATTCGTCCATCAATTCAAAACAAATCCCAAACCATGCGTGTATTGATTCAGAACTGCTGTGCAATCCACACGAGATGCAAAATACCATTCCCAGGTGCTAAAACATTGATGTCTCCTCACGAAGCTTGCGTTCTGAATGTGCGACGCGGAACATTACCAGCACGCCAAGTAGCAGTCACCAAAGATGACAAACGAATGTTGCACGCCACGCTGTCATGATAAACAGATTTCCGAACAAAAAAACACTTCCTGTCACACCGATGAAATGTACGCTGACAAGTTTATGAAACTCCTAGCCTGAGTAAAGCCGTTTGATTTAGCCAGCAGGGGTAAAGGAGATGTGATTCACAATGAAACACGATGAGTTAGTCAATATTGTCTGCTGGGGCACTTTTTCGATGACGTGACCGGCGACCCTGACTTTTGGAGCATGACCCCAATTTTAGGGGAAACCAGGAGTGCCTCGGATAAAGTTTATGGATACTTTTTATCTTAAGTATCAGAATTTGGCCACAACTGAGACCTGTTAATTATAGTCAGGTACACAGGACACGAATTAAGATTTAAAGAGGGAAAAACGTTCAGTAATCAATCATTCATTTTACAGTGTCGAGAAGTCAGATGGTGAGCAAAGTACTGCGGAAAATCACGACAGTTTACAAGCGCAGCAAGCAAGCCGAGTTAATTCAATTTTGTACCAATTACGACCGAGCTGAAAAACTCCAACAACAACGTTCATATATAGTTAACTCAACAAAGACGTCAGCGGCTGAATGACTAAGTTAGAATATGTCAACTATTCTAGTCCTTGAGATAATTTCATTAAGTACGATTGGTTTTGAAAGCCCAGTCACAACCTCTACTCATATTCCAAATTTATAATTACCCATATTGTCCGGAGCATATCCTTCATGCAGCGAAATGAATAAAATAATGACATGATCCACAAAGCACCAAAAATTCAAATATTCAAAGAATGTTGATGACAATCAGTCCAATCCTGGTATTCAAAGAATGTTGGAAACAATTGGTCCATTCCTGGTATTTAAACAATGTTGGTGTCAATCAATCCATTCCCTGTGGTTTCAAACTAATTGCTCACTCTCTCATTCTGAAAGAAGATTTGGGAAATGGTCAAATTATTTTCATGTTGAGCTGCTGATGGGCTAGGATGCAGTATCAATATCTATACGGTAGATTGCTGCCTCACTCGTGCATGCGTGTGTGTGCGGGTATAGCCACGGGCAATCTAAATGCAATTACCCAGCACGATATATGGATCTCCTAGTGGTGATGAGAAACAATGGGTAAATGCCTCCTTGCTTCAATCGATGCCAGACTTATCGAATACCCCAGGTATGTGTATCCTTCGATCTCATTAGGGATCTCGGGGGACAGGAAGAATGCTGCAATGTCAACCAGCGTGGAAGTATGTTAAGGGAGCCCTCACGGCCCTGGGTTTTGACGTAAAGCCTGAAAAGCTCCGGGGATAGGATGCAGGTGTCGGTAATGAGTGATAATTACCGTCTGGTGCTAACTCATTATGTTTGCTTGAGTTAAGCTAATCGCTGGTCTGCGGTACGTGACATTCATGACATCATAATTGAGAGCAAGTCTTCACGAAGTAGTAAAAGTTAATGAGATCTTGCTGTTTTCTTTTCATTTTTGGAATGATTTACTCACACTTAATTTTCATAATATAATGACAGTGTTGATGGATAGTTGTATACATCGCAGAGCTCCATAAATTAACATTACTGACTATGGCATAATCCCTCAGCAGGAATGGATTACAAATTTGCTGGTAATTATATAAAATAGAAGGTACACACTTTACACAATTTCCATGTAACAATTAACTACAACAGCAGAGAATAAATTAAAGGAATAAAAAGACTGTATAAACAGGTTAATAATGATTTATACATTCATAAGGAATGAAATACACTAATGAATGATAAATAAATAGATAAATGAATAATGAAATTAACAAATAATGAATACATAAATAAATCAAACAAATCAACTATTCATTGCTAATTAACATTTCAACCTTACTGAGGCACCAACTGACATCCATGCATGTGTGGTAAACTTGTTCTCATACTGCTTTTTCCCCATTTTCATAATTTCTTAGTCTGTGAGTGAAATCACAGAATAGACATTTCACATGGTTGATGCCATAAAGACATCATTAACTGAGTCATGATACAATGATAAGAACGACCAACTTCCAATGGCTTACAATAATCCGCCTCATGTTATCCCCTCACGATTTCACTTTCCAGTATCAATGCATCACAAAATTCTGCACCTGACTGGGTCATTAGTATCGATACCTCTATTGGATTAGGGAGCTATTTGTTCTAATATTTTTTAACGACAGGCGTCTGTGCTTTAAGCTTCAAAACTTTCACGTTGCACGGTGGTTAAGATGACAGAGCAAATCACAGAAGCGGACGCCACGCTCACACCCTCCTCCGAGCTTCCACCGTTCCAGGGCTGCGTGCTGATTGGAGGTTTCCTGTCGATTGTAAAAAGCGTGCAGTAACGGTCGATGTTTTGAGTGCCTGGGACGGCTCGAATAGCCGCTTCCACCTCGTAACCCCGCTGAAATCTGCCAATTACTGAACCATGACTAGAATCCAGCCACATACAACTAATTCAGCAGACATGAAATGAAATTTGGTGTCGAATTACATTTCCCCAATTTCAATAAGTTCATCATCAAGATTTTGACATTTTCGAGAGATGCGCTCCTGGACTTCTTTGCGTGATGCAAAACGTCAGCTTGGTTACAATTTGACAACGTAGCAGACATTTTAGAAAATGAAATTTGGGATTGAATTACACTTTCCGCAGCATACAAGACCAGATAATGGACGAGACTATGTGTTATTCTGACCAAGTCTCATCACTTAAAAAGAAAAACCTGTCAAAACAAA
>JZLH01S0284689.1:24079-34781 GCA_001188425.1 Eucidaris tribuloides
CGTAGGTCCATGCGTAAACTTACGAACAGTTTTTTGAAACAGGCCCCTGAACACGTGTGATTCCTTGCTTGCATCATTGAACTATGGCCGCGAGTCACACAGCCTTGCAGGGAGCGTTCAGCCTCATGAAAAATGGTTTTTGGTTTTATGAATACAATCTTGTAACGTGTACAGCAATAATTGAATACACGGTTATATTTTATTTTATTGTGGTTTTTTATTTCAAGTCGCGTTTCATAAACAGTTAACTTCATTCTCGAATAAAATAATCTGTTAGGAGGGCTGACGCGATCTGTCTTAGCTCGCATATGCACGCAATTCGATCATGCACACCGTCGTTATCACAATGAAGCGATTATGTGCCTGCGGACCACTGTGTAACTTTGTACTCGCCTTTTACAATATGCATTGTTTCGTTCAGCCAAATGACATACTGGATAATCACTAAAAATGTGGTCTAAGTAACGACCCAGCGTCGGCAATTTAACTGTCCGTTTGATTGTTGCTAAATTAAAATACAATACCATTTAAGCCATTCATCGTCGCGAGGTGGGCATTAGTAGGGCCACTCTCGCTTTCATGTGCCGATCACGTACGCGAACCCTGTACGCGACACTGACAGAGAAACTGTCTGTGTTCGACACACATTTTTTTGAGGTCGTCTGCGTCAGGTTTGGATTTTTCGGTAAGCAAATGGAGCGGTCGCTGTCGCGTTAGACCGGAGGGGTGTTCGCTATATACAGAGTCGTTTAGTACATTGATTTTCGGCGGGGGAATTTTGGGTGGTCGTTATGAACAGGAAGTCGTTTATATACAGTGTGGATCGTTAAGCAGGTTTGACTGTAATCTAAGTACTGATAAAGAAAGCCTCAAACCACAATGTCATCACTAAATGTAGCTTGTCGAAAAAGGCGGACACCAAAAAAAAAAAGTTATTATACAAGCTGTCAAAGAAAAAGCAAAAAACGAAGAAAAAATCAGTCTTAGCTGTCCAAAGCGAATGATATACCAGAATCAACTATAGCTTATACAGGGCCTGAGGATAATGATGTTTAATTTAATTTATCCACTTTAATGAATAAAAACTCTCTTGAAGGTTACCAATAATTATTGACACTATCTTACATCTTCTTTTGAAAGCAGTGATTTGTCTTTAACTATTACCTACATATCCCTCTATTAAAACTTCTATAGCCATCATACCAAATATTACAATGAAGTATGTATGATGATCACGATACAATTATATACTTTTTGATTGGCCCTGTCACACTTAAATTTAGACAGTGATATACTGAGTATCAACATTCTCCTAAATGCTGATTATGTGCTAAATCTATTAATGTTATTATTTCTTACCAATGTCATAATTATGTGCCAACATGCTCCAGCGTGCATTGTACTTTTTTAAACTTTACCAATAACATTTTAAACCTTGTATTTAGACGGTTATGACAATTATTTTGCAAATGGACAAATATTTCTTATGTCAGCATATTACGCTGGTAAATCATCAAGGGTGGGCAGGATCAGAACAATCCAATTTGAGGGAAATTGCGATAATATCAATGGATTGCTTGTTTCTGTACATCGTAGAGAAGAAACATTCCTAAATTTTGACAAAATTGTGAATATATATCAGAATTTGCAAAATTGCCTTCTCGTCTAAAATCACATTCAATTCTTGTTTTCGAGTCCCAAAATACTTGAATTTCAGAGTCGTTAACATACCAGTGGGAATGCAGAAATGAGGACCCGTACAACTCATGATAGTGCTCTAATCAACAGAACCGAGTGTCTTTTAGATTTCAGAATTATTGTTCAATCATTAATTTGACATTCTGCAGTTCCAGAGGTAATCCTGGTCTGTGTTACAGGAATTATATAGCTTGGTATGTTAATTGCTTGATGTTGCATCCTGCCAATTAGCGACAAAATCAAATCTATTCCAGGCCTGCATGTGTGTTCAACCAGTGCGCCGGATCCAGGGGGGGCGCCTCGTGATCTCGCGCGCGCCTCCTATTTTCGCGCGATTTTTTATTAACGGAGTATTTTCACTGGATTGTACAATGTTAGTAATTTCAAGGGAAGTCAAAACCAGTATTGCAACTTACTGTCATATGGGCCTTTGTGGCACCTCTGTCATATTTTATTGCAATATTTGCCATCTGACTAATTTTCCGTTGAGACACACATGTAAACACAACAAACTGACAATAAACAGAATGATTATTCATAATCTTA
Source organism: Eucidaris tribuloides (assembly GCA_001188425.1). Classification (NCBI taxonomy): domain Eukaryota; kingdom Metazoa; phylum Echinodermata; class Echinoidea; order Cidaroida; family Cidaridae; genus Eucidaris; species Eucidaris tribuloides. The sequence continues at coordinate 26,324 of JZLH01S0284689.1, forward strand.
TCGTATTACAATGAGTCTCATTTTCAATATTGGTAATTTGACGTTTCAATCACACGTATGCACGAAAAATGAAGAGCCTTGTGTCAAATGTATGTTCTGAATGACGCTTATATGCTGTTTGACCCGAAACCAAGCTCTAAAATGAGTCAGTGGTAAATAGCGTCGCGAGCGTTTTTCTTTCTAAAGTGCTCTCAAAATGCGACTTTCGAACATGATTTTTTGAAAAAGTCGCTTTACCGAGGGAGGGGAATCCCCCTCCACACCACCCTCCCCCCCCCCCGGCTCCCGGTCGTCTTCGCTTCCTCCGCTGGCGCCCCCCTATTTCAAATCCTGGGATTCCGCCCCTGTTCAAGGTGTTACTTGTTATAAAAATCCATTCAAAATGTAAACAACGTTCACTGCTATGTGCTACTTGTGTTTCTGTATGTTATGTGTCAGTATACATGTATGTGTATCTCTTCATTGTGTGAGAAGGATGGAGTGTATGTCTCTATTTATGGTATGTCTGAGCATATATCTTTGAGGCATGGGTATGATCATCTAATTTACATATATTTTGTTTTGTGATACAGTGTGTGTGTGTGTGTGTGTGTGTGTGTGTGTGTGTGTGTGTGTGTGTGTGTGTGTGTGTGCGTGTGTCGTGTGTCGCGCGTGTGTGTGTGTGTGTGTGTGTGTGTGTGTGTGTGTGTGTGTGTGTGTGTGTGTGTGTGTGTGTGTGTATGTGTGTGTGTGCGTGTGTCTGTGTCTGTGTGTGTGTATGCATCTGTACCTATGTGTATTTGTGTGAAGCTATTTAGAGTAATTGTATGTTTTGGAAGTATCTTTGTCTTCGTCTGTCTTTATGTGTTTGTGTGTCTGAGTGTCCGACTGTTTTGTCTAAGTATTGTTTATGTTTATGTGTTTGTATACATGAATGTGTATGTGAGTATAGGTTTGTGTTAAGAAATTTATGTCAATGTGCTTGTATACATGGACAAGTGTACAACATGTTTGTTTGAGTTTGTTTATGTGACATACAGCTGTACCCATGGGTATGTGTTGGGGTCGGGTGTAGTGAGTGACAAAGACTGAATGAAAGGGAAGTAGTGTAACCTTGATGAATAATCATGTCAAAATTAATTTTATGTGACTTTTGAATCACTACCGTCTCCTTGACAGATGACAGGTACCAGTACCTGGGGAGATGGGGGTGGGGTGGGGATGGGGGAGGGGGCACAAGACAGAGTCTACAAAGCAAATTCACCTTAATTAAGATATCTTACTTGACAGATTCAGGGTTATATAAAGTATTTATATTTAGTTGGTTACAGACTCAATTTTCATCTACTTTATTTTTACATATTTTAACATTCTTCTTTGAATGCGCCAATAGCAATGAATAAAATGGTTATCTTGAAAAAGTGTCACTGGCTGGAATGGTGACCATATAATACTTTACCTACTTTTTTTTTCTTTTTGCTTTTCTTTGTCTTGTAAATCTTTGCATGTAACCACCTTTGGGTAAAGTTATCAAGAGCTACAAATGCACACTTTTAGCAACAAAAAGACATCACTTTTATTTTACTTTTAACCCGTTGGAGACTATTAAAGTACGAGTTAACTCGTGTTGCAGTCTATGGGAAATGCGTGTTATAGTGAAATCAAATCGTCTCCAACGGGTTAATGCTGGGGATACATTTTGCAAACTGACAATTTTGTGATGCAACAGATATTACATAAATGACTAAATCCACAGTATTTTGTGATTTCATTTATTTGCATGTTTTAGTACACAAATTGGTAAATGAATGGAAAAAAAAACTTGTAAAAGATTAAAAAATCATGGAAAAAGCATTAACACCACAATATATAAACATTAAGTGAAATAAAATAAAACAAACTGAAATCTAGAAACACACAAATAAAACTGAGTTTGTGAGTACAGAAAACAAAATTTCACCTATAGAACATGGAAATCTACAATTTAGAAAAAGGAAGAAAACAGAATATTTGATTTTAAAAAAGCAAAATTTCAATTCATCAAATTCAGAAAATGGAAAGCTTGCTTCTTTATGTCATTTACCCTCATTTCAGTTTCCCTCTGAGAAGAACACAACATGTCAAATAACAACACAAAATTCTACTCCATTTTATGTAGGTCTAAAAAGGTGTTTTACTCAGTACAGTGACCTATTGGTTTGATGGTCTTGGATTATTCTGCATCCAAAAGTGCTAAAATGAGAAGTTCTTCTTGAAAAGCAAAACTGACATAAATTTGTCTCGCCACAAGATCCTTCCTCAAAAGTGTCAAATTTGCTTTCCAGAAGCGATGAGTAATACATATACCAGCATGTTTTATATTTGTTTTCATAGAAAAATGGTTAGAAGAGGACTACATTGACACACTCGAGAAGAACTGTTTCTCTCCGATAGCTTAAATCAAATTAACTTCATTTTTTTTATAGTTCACATCAATTTTATCAACTTTGAATGAGCCAGCATCCAAGTCTGTGCGTGATAAGAATTAGTAATGGCTGATGTGGCTGTCAACACGTTAAAAGCTTTAATGATACATGATTTTTGTTTTTGCTCCAGCCCCAACCCTTTAAAATATATGCAAAAAGCAGTTTCTTAAAACTAACAAGACTACCATCCTGTTTTTAAAAATAAAATAATTTAAAGTACAATCACATACTTTCCCAGCTTATTGAATCAAATCATGAATATACTGTATAGTGATGTACTTTATTAATCATATGCAGAAGATATTTTTGCTCCAGCCCCAACCCTAATGCGCAAAAAGCACTGTCTTAAAACTAAGAAGACTACCCTGTTTTTGAAAATAAATTAATTACAGTACAATCACATATTTTCCCAACTTATTGAATCAAATCATGAATGTACTTGTATAGTGATGTAATTATTAATCATATGCAGAATACTATGATTCATAATACTGTACATGTACAACAAAACTTGTGTGATGTTACCCCCCTCTCCCTCGATCCCCCCTCCTCACCCCCCCCCCCACTCCCTCCTCACCCCCTCCCAATCTATCCCACATTCTACAATTTAAAGAGATATTGTAGTATACATGTAGCGGAGAAGTTATCAAATGTGTGAACATTATTCATTATTATTTCTATTGTAGTATTTTGTTGACAAAGTTCATAAACATTATTTGATTCCTTGGCAAAACACTTTTACTATAGGCATACCCTTCCCAATCTAAAAGAAGGGGTGTGTGGGGATGGGTGTAACTTGTAAACTAAAGGAGGGTTCAATGTTTAAGTCACTATTTTTATCAAGTCCAGCAGACTCTACCATCAACAAAACAACACTCAACTAATCAATATTTTCGATACTCACAAATCAGCAAGTCATGCAGCCCACACAGACTAAAAAACCTATCCGCAGACTCCATAATCACTTAGAGTCGATGCACACTCGTGAATAACAACTCAAGACAACCATCTCAACACAACATTTCACCTATGCTTAGAAAAATTGCATGAATAAAACATGATGATTAAAGATCATGGATGGATGGCGAAGTGAATACAGAATGAAAACCAAAAACAAAATAATGGCTTGCAAGCTGACTGATCTGTGTACTGTAATCATGGTTTTTGTTAATGGCAGCAGATCCGTCAAAGAAAAATTTCCATGATTATGGAAGTCCTGAAGAATACATGTAATATATCATCTTTTTTATGACTAGTTATATTTTGTTGTTGGAAGCCTCAAATCTTAATTAGGTTTTATCGTCATTTGCCTGATGTATTGTCTAATCCATCCATTGCATGCGCTACTACATCAAATCACTGACACTAGCTCATGTGCACTGCATACAAAGCATGTGTGACATTTAGCCTGCAGCACAATATTCAATCATAAAAGGGTAGGTATACTTTTGGATAATGATGAAAAAACATCTCTCTGTGTTATTAGATATTAAGAAAATGATCTATTACTGCCTTGTAAATTATTTAAAATACTTCCATGTCAAGAAATTGATAAGAAAATAAAAATGTCGGTCATCCCATCTCCCCCCCCCCCAGCATTTTGCCATTTGTAATGTACATAATACCTGCTCACTGATCATTTAAATATAATATGTCATTCTAAACAAATTTTTGTAGATTTGATGTTGTTTCCAGATGTCTGGTCAACCAGACCTTACTTACATTGGCTACAAGTAGGTGATTGTAACATTTCTCAAGACACAGATTTTCACCAGCACTTGGACATTCAGTTTCAATGTATAGTAAGAGGATGAAAAAGTTGGGATCTAATTAGGGCTGAGTCACGACGGTCGTTGACCGTTTACATACCTGTCAGAGGGTTTAAACGTTTACAAATTTCCGTCTACGTGTACACGATTTTTACCAATTTTTTTCTATTATAAAACAAGACATGAAAAATCAAACTCAACAATTCTTTTTAGCTAATACGGAACTTACTATTAGCGCTAATAACATCTGACTCTAAAAAACGAACTCCCGACGATCCTTTTCAGCATAATACGGAACTTAATATTAGCGCTAATAATATCCGACTCTAAAAAACGAACTCCCGTCGATCCTTTTCAGCGTAATACGGAACTTAATATCAGCAAAAAATAATGTCAGACCCTAAACACGATCTCCTGACGATCTTTTTTAGCCTAAAATGGAACTTAATGTTAGTGCTAATAATGTCCAACCCTACAAAAAACTAAACTCCCTACATTTTTTTTTTGCATCGATTTGCCGACTTGACAAAATCGTTTAAACTATAAACGCCCATTTATGAGCACTGTTTAAACAGAAATTTTATTAAACTGGAGGACTTAGCCCTAGATCTACATGTAATTGTATGATATCCTGAAAAATTGATAACATGATAAGTACAACTCAAACCCATTATCACACTTTCAGTCCAGTCTCTCTCCTCAGTTTCACTACACTTCTTAAAGGGGAATGAAGAACTGTGATTCCAGAGTGAATCCGAGTTGAAAAATTCCAAAAATTTCATACCAGCTTTTCGATCCACATTCAGTCCACTACTTTGAGGCTATGGAATGATTGTAAGACATTCAAGATATTATTGCTCCACTACACTCTTCAAACGTAATTTAGGAAAGAAATCTAATCATAGAACTCTTGGGGATTCTGATATTTTCTAAAATCTGCCAGGAAATCTTGGGCAGGAAAATGCTGGCCACAGCAAATAGTGATTCAAATAATGAAAAAACTTAAGTTTAACGTATATTCTGTTGTTGCAAAAACGGTTGATTTGAAATATTTGTTGGATTTTTTTTTTAACAGTTTCTTCCCCTAGCTTTAATGTTTAAATGTCCGTTTCCCCACCACAACTCACAAAAGTACAATTGCAAGACAAAAAGGTCATAGGCTAAAATTAAAACCGAAACTGAAACCACAGCATGAAAAAGGTAACTGATGTGCCATGAACATTTACAAAGTGAACATGTTTGTTTGTTGTTTTTGTGTGTGCTTTTAATGTTTGTTTGTTTTGACTTTAAAGGCATTATATGGTTTCCAGTTTGAAAATCTGAGCTACATGATTCCCCATCTTTAATACCAGTGTCTCTGATAACATCTAAAAATGATCATTAAGTGCTTTTAAACAGTAAAAATCATTGAGTGACCATTACAGTTTTTCCCATAGACTGCTGTGTTGCAGAATTTCCGTCAAATGACGTTAATTCATGTACACCAAAATGTCATCTGTACATATTTTTCCAAGTGACAGCATAACTGTCTAAACTTTTGTTTTTATTTATCCATTCAAACACTGTCAAATAGTAAAGTTTGACAATTTTTAAACAGGGTTTCTACAATGTTATATCAGCCATTCCATACTTGTGTCACGCGAGTCACGCATGCTGTGTATTACGAGTCACAAGTCAGGGTATAGATGATTGATTTACATGATCAGGTAAAGCAGTAGGCTTCAATATTGATTTACATGATCAGGTAAAGCAGTAGGCTTCAATATTTTTGGGGTTTTGATCTATACCCTGGTTTGTGACTTGTGTGACATGAAACGTGTGACTCATGTGACATTTACGTGGAATGGCTGATAATGCCTTTAACTCTAGCTTTGGCAGCTCTACCTGCCTGGCTTAATGACAAGACTAAAATGGGTGCATTCACTATAAAGAGAAACAGCTGACAATGATGAAGATATATGAAAATTATCCATGGGAAGGTTGTAAATCAACATCAGAAATATTTTGAACATGTGCATGACATCAATAAATTTCCTTCAAATTCTATATTTATTTTGAATTACTGGATGTTGTTTTCATCACAGTGCACCTACAGTGATGGAGATCAGGGGTCATTTATTCACGCATGATCTTCTTTCTGATAATGAAGTCATTTAGGGTGTCAAAATAAATTACAAAATATCAGAAGCAAAGGGTGTGTGTGGTCTGGACACATTTGTGAATGTTCCCATTCATATTTTTTGACATTCCTTACATAATATGAGGTCTATTTAGAGGCACATGTTAGTACTTGCAGTGTAAAACAATTTTTTCTTAATTCTCGACAGAGTGTATTTATATACAATTTAGACCCAACATCCCCTGCCCCCCCCCCCAAAAAAAAAGGGGGAGGGAGTCAAAGGAATTAATAACATTTGTTTCACTCTGTTTCAGTTAAGTATCTGATATTGTTTTACATTTTGCCACATAATATCTCATCTCTTAATTTACTTTAAAATAATTTTTAAAACAAACACATACAATGTACTTATATACTCTGCTTGTTTTGGTTAATTCAGTGTAGAACTTGGTTAGTGATTGGTTAATGGTTAGTGGTTAGTGGTTAGTGATTGGTTAGTGGTTAGTGGTTAGTGATTACTGAGCACTGATTTTCCCCAATACTGGTATAGACAAGCCTACTAACGTGCTGCCACTTCAGAATGGTTTGATACATGTTGGAAAGGATAGCAAAGAATCCTTTACCCTTTCAGGAATTCATGGTATCAGCTAAATGATGAATTACATGGTGAGAGTACTATCCCATAAATGTCATTTGCAACATTAGTTACCCTGGATGGTTGAAATCTGTTGTGCAAAACATGGATCATGAAAAATGTCTTGGAGTACCTAGAAATGGGTGTCCTGAGTTATAAACAAAAAGTGCAATGGCCCTCCAGAAATCGATAGGGGGAAAGGGGGTGGAGTGGTGATGTTGGATTTTCGGGGGAGGGGGCTATATATGTCCTCCTACACTTGAAAATTGTGCTTTTACTTTCTATTGTGAAAATGCAGGGTTCCACTTCCGATGTCAATGATTGTAGAATAATTTTAACTCAGACTGAGGACCACATTTAATATTTTACTGTAAGTGTTCAATATAGTTTGCAATGTGTTACTTCATAGAAATCTGTAGAATAATAGAGTACTGATACTTTAATGTATTATCATTATCCTCATCCTCCTCCTCATCCTCCTCCCCTCCTCCTCCTCCTCCTCCTCCTCCTCCTCCTCCTCATCCTCCTCATCCTCATTCTCATCCTCATCATCATCATCATCGTTAGTATTATTATTATTATTACTTGAATTTGATTTTTTTTTTATCAAGCACGCCAAACCAGCACTTTAAGATATCACTATGGACTGCCTGAGGGCATTTGACTTGTCACTTCTAATCCGATCACAGCTTGTTTGCATAGATGTCTGATTAAGGGATATAATGATCCTGTCTTCACTTGACACTCCAGTGAGTCAGGAGAGAACGGTATGGTATCGCAAATGCTGGGGAGCTGCTGATTCTAAAACTTAAGTTACATGTAGGTTCACACTGATCGTGCCTGTAAGTCGTAATGACATAGTTTACTAACTTTGAGGATTAAAGCACCAAGGAAGTTAAACTTGGAGTCAAATCTCGTACATGAACAACCTTGTAGGCTGACTACCTTTAAATCAATTTCTATTAATTAATGTGACACTCCAATATAGCATTAAAATTTTTGTGAGTAAGTCACAATAGCACGACAGCTCGATAATAAAGGATTGAAATCACGGTTGACGTTTTCTTCTTTTCTAAATCAAGAATTAAGCTTTTCTTGATTTAAAATTATATCATTTTTATTGAAATCAAGTTTGGGGATTAAAAACATAATGCTTAAACATTGCTCCTATAAGTTGGAAAAGAGATTGATAGAATTTACATCATCCATCATTTAAACACTTAAACCTTCAATTTTTTTAAAACTTGCCTTTGCCACATTATCAATTCCAAACGTATTTCTTTTATTGACTTGCATCAATTTTTTTCCCATAGAATCATTGATTTAAATCACTATCTAAATCACCATTGATTTAAATTAAATAAAAATTAGCAATTTAAAACACTTAATCAAATCCGCCAACTCTGAGAGAAATTGTACCCAGCTCTTGGTTAAGGTTTGACCCCTGCCCGTCCACGATTACAGTACCGTGCTTGTACATACAGCCACACAT
>JZLH01S0284758.1:28857-42379 GCA_001188425.1 Eucidaris tribuloides
TGACATTTATTTTTATCCCAGTCGAAGTTTCACATAATATTCATATGGTCAATGTTTCTCTATGATGTCGCTGCTCTATACGCCACAAGACAGCAAGGTGAAAGTCGATGCCCCGTTTATTAGCTGAATCGTTCTGAAGACATTTAGTCTAACAATTAATCAAAAATATTGATTACCACAAAGTCAAGAGCTTTTGCTTTATTTTATTTAATTTTTTCCAAATTGATAAAATTTCAGTAATATAATTCATTGAATTTTCTTCAGTAATGGTTGATTGTAATGAATGGATTGAATGGTGATTGTTGTGTTCTAATTGATTTGTGGATTTCATAAGTAATTTTAAATGGTTAAAATTTTGCCCTAAAATATTGCATTTTTTGTTAAATTGGTGACTCAGACTTGGTCTCGCCGTCGGAGAGTTGTGACTCGACTCGGCTGCCCTCGAACAGTAATGACTTCGGACTGCGGCCATCGGAGGTAGTGACTCGGACCGCTTGGGCTGGAGTGTTGGACTTGACTACAAACTGATTGCGAATATTGTCTATTTCGAAGGTATGTATCATGGCCACAAAACACAGAACAGGCAAAGACGCCAGATTGCCGTCGGCCTGCATATCGCAGTCATGAAGAGACTGCATTCCAAAACTATTGGCTATATGACTTCTGAGGCTGTCACAGTTTAGGGGGTGTGAATTGTTGGTTTGACAGTTTTACATACACATCAATAGTATCGGCCTACTTTATCCCTAGGGAAATCAGATAACCACTAAGAGAGCTGGTTAACATATGAAGCCTTATAATATTCCCATGGCAAGTAAGGAATATAGTTGGATGATTGGTAGAGCATAACTTTTCTTCATTTGTTTTGTTAGTCTACTAGTATTAACCAAGAATCATGAGCATAACAAGCAAATCTGAGGGTTTGGAACATTTAAGAACTTTTGACAGCTTTTCTATTGTGACCATGACAAATTTGTGTTGAAAATTAAAATGGTGGCCTGTTGACAGCATATCATGAATATAGTACAGCTTCTGATTTATTTATACTGATTATCCTCATAGGGTGACATTAAAACAAAGCCAAGATGGCCACTTTTACAAAATAAACAATGTTGATAACTAATTTTATACTAAATCATTTGGTGTACTCTAGGATTAAACTGTAGGCAGAACACAGTTTTTTAGATGATATCGGGGCTTCCCACTTTAGAATACTGCTGATATTCACAGGTCAGCTCTCAGAAGTCGGAGGTATAGCTATTAGTATTGACATATTTGCACCTTTCGGTGCTTTTCATGACTGCTGCGAACTTGATATGCAGCGCGACGGCGATAAAAATGATCTTGGGTCTTGTTTGACCGTGTCTTGTCTATAGATAGTATATTTGGTTATTTCCAAATATTGATTCAAGTTACATACCTGTGATTTTGCAATAGACTTTAAGTAAGCAATGCACAATATGTCCCGAGTTGTTGTATTTCAGTACAGAACTACTAGCACCACCACCTTCCGGAGGCCAAGACCGAAGTGTCCGTCATGGAAACGTGTAATCTTGAGTCACCCTTCTTGAACTTACATTCCACACCTTCAACCTTCACATTCAAATGATGACCTGGGCACTCAAGCGCGAGCGGATTGGTCCGGTTGCTATCGTAATTTGTGAATTTCTCTTGTCCGTGAGTGATTTCCACGGTCGCGACAAAGCCGATAGGGTGGTAAAGTTCCTCTAGCAGTCCGGTGGTATAACCAAGTTCAGAAGCAACTTCTCCGAGGCGAGACCAAGTCTGAGTCACCAGTTGCGCAGGTCATTTGCGGGAAAAAACAATTTATAGGATCTCAAAAATATTATGCACCTAATATTTTTTTGTCACGCTTCCAATCAGAAGTGTTTTCACCACTCCACCAAATTAATTTTTCAGACCATTATAAAATCTTGTACTTATGCATTATTAATGAGCCTACACAATCCTCACATCTATTCTATATTTTTTTTCAATGAACCATTTTTTGGCAATCCCTTAACCTTTCGGTAAAAGAGATACTATTTTATACAGAAATTCCTGATTCTGGGTTGTCTCGAATCAACCTTAACAACACTTAAGCATACTGAAAATTACTGAAATTTATCAATTTGCCGAAAAAATTAAAATAAAATAAAGCAAAAGCTTCTGCACTTTATGAGTAATCTAGACCTATTTCGATGGGAGAATGTTTTACATTGTTAAATTGGGGACTAACACTTATTGGTCTTCCTCTCTCAGACCTACTATTTCAACATTATTTTTATATTATATTTTATGTTGTCATCTTACCGTACTATTACCTTTTCGCACATGATACTTGACCTCTTTGGTTGCCTTTTTAAGAGAATTGGACCCTTTTGGTAATGAATTATTGCGATAGACGCTGAAAGCCTCTTCAGACAAAGTTCATTGTTGGTGTACAAAGACACAATTGGATATTTGTAGATCGGCCGCCCTTTATAGCGAAGCTTATTATTATGTGAGATTCCCACGATCTCGGCCGAGTCGCCGGACTATTTAGTGATTACCCGCTATTGGTTACATCAGGTCTTACAATCTTAACTACGAGGGCGATCGCAATGCATAAATATTGTTCATTAAGATGAATTTAACATAATCAGGATTTAGCTTTCAAGTTATCATTAGTGTTTATCCTTACCAAAACTGACATCTTCATTACTTTTAGGTACATCCAAATGACAGTGAGACTACGTATGACATAATACCTTTGACTCTTTAAATTAGTCCTTAATAGTGTCAAACATTTAATTAAAGAGTTAGAAGTAGTGGTTAGTGGAGTTCGTAGGTAAGGATATCATCGCATAAGCCTTCTATTATAAAAATCTAATACCGGGCGTTATTTCTGCGTCTACATTTATCGGCATTTTTTTCGAACAATGCGGTCTTGTCTAGGACTGATCGGATGCCACACGAGAATTGTATACAGTTAAAAGAGCAGAGCCGCCGACGTGAGATCGCGGCCCTGGTGGAAAATTTCAACGCCGAACTTTTCGCGTCAAAGGGTTGCCCAAATTGACTGGAAGGTGTGTGTATCCTAGAGTATATTGGTCTCTTCTGGAGGGAATTGATCGTAAATTTGAAGTATAAACAATTTAAAACACCCAACTAGTCAGATCATTAGCTCTATGGAATTTGTCACAAATTACTTGCTGTTTTACGGTACTTATTTAACATGGTGCTTAGGCTCAGATTCTGGTATTAAGATGCCGCGCCCAATCGGCGTCGCAGGAACTGGCTCTCTTCAATTTTCCTTGATCGTGTTTTGAATCTGAAAGGTTCCGTCTCATAACGATTTGAACAAGCCCAATTTATAGCGTGATGTTTGATAAGTGTTTTTTATGGTATTAATTTGTTTTCGATGCTTCGCAATGAAAAACATTAGAATAGAATTAGTTATTAGTAATGGATCCTATTCCAGTGACAGATTCTCCTTGGCTGATTTGTGAGCGAGCGCAAATTTTAAACAAGTCAAGTGTGGACCCTGGAGAATCCTGAATAGTAGTCTATGCTGATGCATATCCCACCTGTGTCCTATGGCGCTGAGCAATTTTTGTCAGTATTTACACTGCTAGAACTGGTTAGTTATTACTCATAGAACCCGGGATAGGCATGTAGCTATGATTAGGTGATGATTCAGCCTTAACAAGAAGAGGATAGGAAACTATGCTATTATATACTTCGTGGAGACAGAAAAACTGTTTGAAATATAAAGATAGTTGATGTTAGCCAAGCGTCTCGTTCTCATTGTACAACGAAATGACAACAGTGTGAGTTTACAGACAATGGTTATCTAGATCCATTCTTCTGTGTCAGGATTCTACTCCTTGGACATTGTTGACCATTGTATTATTTGTACATGTATTGATAGAGTGAAATAATATCTAGTTATTTATACAGAACGCAAATAACTAAGCAGTTTTCAACCTCCATGATATTTAATATTTGTCAGGACATATTTGGCCATATTTACTTGCTTTGGTGTTCAATGTTTACTTGTTTCTGGGCTTATGTTCGCAATAGACTGTAAGGTATGAACACAACGAGGGTAATGGTGTCTGACATGAATTATCTAAAAACCAATTCTGCGCAGCGTACCTCGACTTTGTCTTTCCATTTTTTGACCCGCTTGGCTACCCTAACAGATTACTCACAATTTCTATGGTGTTATCCTCGTCGTAAGATCGATATTTGATGAAGAATTTACATATTTGGGCAATAAAATATTTACTGATTATGCAGCATGCATGGTTCCTTATGTATTGCCACATGTTGTAAGTTGATAGCATATGTAGATAAGAAATTCTATTAGTACAGTAATAAGTATCAAAGGAGTTAGTAAATCTTTGTAGCGAGTAAAGAAGTGCCTATTGTTTTTAGTACCCTTTTCATGACATGTTGCACAAAAACCCACTTTCAAACCTTTTTGTCCCTCTGGAAAAGTATCCATACAGATTTTCAGAATTCCTCTTCATTAATTGGAAATCTTTTAGTTCCCTTCTTCTCCATTTTCTAGTAAATATGAAATATTTAAAACCAAGAGCTATTTTGTACTCAATATCAAACAAGTACATACACATCAGTTTATTTTAATATATTATTGTTTCATTTGTTGCTTGTTTATTTGAAAGTACATCATTGATTCTCAAGCATGGTGCAAATGGAATTAATATTGGCAGAAATGTTCATTTATCAATTAGATGTGAACTATAGAAAAGATATATGTAAGTGATTTTTTGTTGTAATATATCAATGTGGATTTACAATTCTCGTTATGGGTGAGCATAGTATATCTTTATATTATTATTCGAGTTATATGTACATGCCCAGAATCAGGTGTAGCATTCTCATTTTATTGCATGGATAGATATGCTGATATGACTCGTGTGTGGGTGGGAGGTGGGTGTGCTGTGTGGTGTGAGTTGCATAACGGCCCGGATGTTTGTTACGCTTACGAATGTAATAGCACTTTGACACCAATATTGCATATTACACACAAATGTATAAAATTGCCCACAAACTGTAATAATCTGGTCACCGCACAAATGCTAATAATTTCCAAACTGGAAGGTTGGGTCTTATTTTATGTCTTCACACTTATCACCACCCATACTTTTAGTACTTATGTTTCTGCTTAGAACATTATTACATGATCCCAGGGTAGTGCTCTCTAGGTGTGAAGTACGACCTCGCAATTTTCTTATCCACACAAGTGTCGTTGATGGCCTTTCACAGTTCACATTGCCACCCTTACCATACCCCTTGCTATTATATGCTACAGTAGATCGTGTGAATCAAACACTACACAAAAAGAATATAGTTCCCCTTTTGAAAATTCCATAACTTCTTTAACGAAAATGGTTTGAGCAGGATAAGTGTGTGTGTGAGTGTTTCTGCACTCATTTACTAACTTTGCTGCTTGATGTGAAAAAGTTGATTGTGTGATTCGTTTTGAAGACATTGGCTGATGTGGTGAATCATGTAATAAAGGGCAAAATGTACTTTTCAGAAAAGGTTCACACAGGGTCATTTTGGAGGGATTTATGTGATGCGGCATATTTGTGACAAATTTTGTTCTGATTGAAATGATTAAGCGCTATTTAATGTTAACTAGCTACTCGTATTTGATCCCCCTTATAATTCTTGTTTGGCCGTGTGTGTGTACATAATTTGGTCACGTTTCAGTTGAGCTCAATTTTAACAAATTTCCATCTCTCAGTTGAAATTGTAAAATTCATTTAAGTTTAATTGAAAAATATTGAAAAATCCAATATTTTTCAGGTTGTATGCGACAAAGAGGTTGTAAACCATGTCAGGTTCAGTGAGGCACACTTTATAAATAAAGCAAAAAATAGCCATTATTGTGTTTGTTACCGATTATGTGTTTGTGGCAATAAATGAAATAGTTGATGCATGCTCTGTGACTTTTGAAGTTCATTTTGTGCCTTAATTCTGTATGCTCACTCATGCATGGCTTGACAAGATTAAAGGTATTGGACTTCAACATTTACATCAGGTTAAAAAAATCTGAGCTGATGATTCCCCATTGCTACCAGTCTGTCTTTGATGGAGGTCTAAAAATGAAGCTTTTGAATTTTTTGGTGTGTTTCCCATAATGATGTTATGTTAGTGCCTAAGTTAATTAAAACTCGACCCTGAGTTTTTTATTTGTTTGTTCAGTGTATTAACCTTGCCAATTGCAGTTTGTAAACTTCCAAATTTTGTTTTGTTTCTAGGGTCGTTTGTCTTTGTCCATTTAACACTACTAATGTAGCTGCAGATATTCAAAAAGTTGTAGCGTTTTTTAAAATGGATCAGTCCACAATGTTTAGTCCTATCACTTTAATCTTTTTTCACACAGAGGTTAGTTCAAGGATGCTGTGGGATAATGTTCGTCTTGCCAAGTTATTTGTCTAATAACCGTGATATTTCATTAGATAGTTATTGGGTTATTTTGGAAGCCAGTGTGTGTGGGGATACTGTGACTTTTGGTGCAGGTGTTCTAGTGAACAATTAATATATGTTATTATCATTACTATAATTTTGGGACTGTTTTTTCTCCATTTTTTCAATGTGTTGTGTGTGTGTGTGTGTTGCTGGATGTGTGTGCTTGTTATCTTGGTGGGTGTGTTTTGAATTGTTGGTGTTATGCTAGTACGCCTTTGTGTCCAGGATGATTGTGTACGTACTAGTGTGTGACCCACCCACAGGACTGGATTGGCCACGGCATAGACCTTGTGTGTGTGTAGATGATGTGGACCTTTCCAAACGTTATTGTATTTTGTGGGTCTTGCGCGCGGTCGTGTGGTATGTGCACAATGTGTGGTGTGTGGCATGTGTGTGTGTGTGTGTTGGGATTTTTTTATGCCTATCCGCATGTATCTCGGACCATATGCCTATAAACATAATTAGATTGGAGCTCTTTTTTGACATTTTGTTGATTTACTCTTAGGCACTAATATTATGGTGACACATATTTACTCACCTACTAGGCATGGATGGGAACAGTCGAACTTTGAACCAATATGAAATATTATTCGCGCATAATGATAAATGCTTCTGGATGGAATGGCATATGTTGGGTGCAAATCGCTGATACATCATAAGAATGAATATTAATGGTTTTGAAGATCGTGAGTGATAGCAATAGGGGGGATACCCCTACAATGTGATGAATTAGAATACAAATCAACATGCTTCGAGGACTATTGTTTAGACTGACTACGTTTAGCCCTCACCTGAGGCCGACTTAGCTCACAGTACCTTGAGGGGCAGGGGCTCACAGCATTGAAACTGATTGGATCGCTTTTGTCTTGGCCTCAGTGTGCGTCGTGGGTGAACTGCTTCGTACATCTGCCACATCTTCTTTGAAACGCCCCCCCGTGAGTGAATTTAGCCCAATACTTCAGCAGGTAAGTCATCCCTACGGATCAGAATTCAGAAATGAATTTACTTAGCTTCAAGTTATATTAGGATTTCCATGATTCTTTTTAGCATGTCGTTGAAAATACTTCAAAATCCATGTCCAAACAAATCAAATAGGGTTTATTTTTAGGTTCACCAGATTATATAAAATCTTGTGGCCTCGACCCAATCTCCAATACTCCGAGTCACGGGATTGCGAGGCCGAGGCCGAGGACTGGCAAAGCCGGCCTCGAGTCCTCCATCCCTGACAGCCATACAGCATTTTAAGTTATTATGGTTGTTTGTGCTGTAGAAATAGAAATTAGAAGAGTCCAACAGACAGTATTTTGTTTACAGAATAACAAGTGTGGCTATATAGTCTACATGCTTTATGTACAATTTTTGTCAGATATATTACACTGCTAGACTGGTAGTTATTACCAGATAGGTGATCAGCCTAACAAGAGGAACTATCAATTATACTTCTGGAGACAGAAAAACTGTTTGAAATATTAAAGAAGTGATGTTACGCCAAGGTTATTGTAAACGAAATGACAGCATGTGAGTTTACACGATGTCATCAGACCATTCTTCTGTGTCAGGTATTGCCTACTCTTTGGACATTGTTGAACGTTGTATTACTTGTACATGTATTATAGTAGTTGAAATGAATATCACTTATTATAAAGAACCAAATAACTAAGCAGTTTTAACCTCCATAATATTAAGTTGTCAATTTTCGTATTGATAATGTAAGGTATGACACAGGTAATTATTGCACATCTGCTTGGGGCTACCTACAGCTCACTATCTGTCTAAGATGGAGATGATGAAATATTCCATATAACTGATTATTGAGCATGCATGGTCCTTATTTATTGGCCATGTTGTAAATGAGCCATATGTAGAAAGAAATTCGAAGTAATAAGTATTAAAGGAGTTAGTAAATCTTTGTAGCAGTAAAGAAGTGTTATTGTGATAAATCCATTTCTCATTTGGAATCATTCCCTTCTCAGTGAAATAAAAATTACTCATCAAAAGTCACCCATTAATATTATGTTTTCATTTGTTGCTTGTATTGAGACTTCAGCAGTGAAAAGAGAATGATGCTTCAATGTGAATTAGTGAAGAGAAATCAGAGATACATGTATGTGAGCATGTAATCTTCCGAACAGGTACATTCTCATATTTTCATATTTGCTTGCTGTGTGTGTGTGTGTGTGTGTGTGTGTGTGTGTGTGTGTGTGTGTGTGTGTGTGTGTGTGTGTGTGTGTGTGTGTGTGTGTGTGTGTGTGTGTGTGTGTGTGTGTGTGTGTGTGTGTGTGTGTGTGTGTGTGTGTGTGTGTGTGTGTGTGTGTGTGTGTGTGTGTGTGTGTGTGTGTGTGTGTGTGTGTGTGTGTGTGTGTGTGTGTGTGTGTGTGTGTTGGGAATTATGCTATACCGCATGTCTCACATTGTAATATTAGAGGATCTTGGAATTTTGTTTACTCTGGCATAATTTTGTGCACACATTCACTCACCTACATGGATGGAACACGACTAAACCAATATGAAATATTATTCGCCATAATGATAAATGTTCTATGGAATGGCAATGTGGTGAATCGCTGTTACATCATAAAGGAATATTTTGTTTTGAAGATGTGAGTGTGAATAGGGGCCTATGTGTGAATAAGAAATACAAAATAAAACTGCAGAATGTTTAGATCTAGTTAGCTCACCTGAGCCGAAGCCTCACGTGAGCTATTGCGATCGCTTTTGTCTGTCGTGCGTCGTGGGTGAACTGTTCTACATTGCCATCTTCTTTGAAACGCGTGAGTGAATTTAGCCCAAACTTAGCAGGAAGGATCCCTGGGGATGGAAATTCAAGGGTCCTGAAATGGTACACCTGGACCCTGGTCCCATCAGATTCTGGGGCGCCCAGGGGCAAGGTCCTAACATGCCAAAAGTGGGTAATTTTCAAAGATCTTCTCTAGATTCAGATATAGTTTAGCTAAGTCAAAGTGTGGGCAGATACCTCTATATGTAATGAATTAATGTTCCTATGGCAATGCCCGGGGTGGCGTCGTTTGGCCCCCGAGGGGGGGGGGGCAACATGTTGGGGGAGGGCCCTATGGGAATTGCATGATTTTCTTGAAAGCGATGAATTTAGACCAATCCTGGTGGGAATGATCCCTAGGTGGAGGGCTAATAACCGCGACCACTACACGTGATAAAACAAAAAAAGCGCCGGCCATTAATTAATACACAGGTTTAGTGTCGACCGGACGCTACAAAATGATCAGCATTCCTGAATATTCTTAGACTATAATTGTTTCACCTGGTGAGCAATAATATTATCGCTGATGTACCGTTCACGGAAAAATTGCAAACTTCTAAAATGTTTTTAAAATATTCCATAATTATGGACATGAGTGTATATCCAACCCTTTTGGGGAGGATTAATATAACCCACCTTCAAGAAAATCTATTCATATTATTCAATTATCAGAAATTTATCAATTAATTCCGTTAACATCATCCAAAGTTATTCTGAATGTCCAATGTTCCGATTTATCAATAATCTTCATTTATGTTTATTATCAAGTGTTTCCGTGATTTAAATGGGTGTTATATCTCGTCCGACTATAATGATAAGTGTCATTTTCGGACTTAGAGTGCCACTTTTCTTCTCTCTGATTTGTGCCCCTGATTTGAAGCGACACTTACTTTATTTTACGTTTCTGCTCCGGTCGCTCGCCATTTATAATCCATGTATATAATATCAAAGTTTATAAGTATTATTTGCACGTCCTTTTGTCTTTCATTCTGAGACTGTTGAGAATCATTCAGAACATTCCCTTTGTCAAAATGTATATGGACAACATACAGTCTACAGGTACAACTGGGGAGAGAGTGTGCATCTACACAATGGTGCATTGGCTAAAACATGCCAATCAGAATTTCTATATATTTTTGCACAATCCTCGTGACTAATATAAATAAAAAGTGCCTTATTTGACCCAAATAAGCCACACTCTAACATATTTCTTTTCAAAACAAACAACTTCTTATGAATAACGGTCGTATTAATTCTGTTTATCAAGACACCCTCTCTTGTGAATACACTTCGTGATTGAATGTGATATGGAAATCCATGATAGCCAGGTGAATTTGCAACAGCGTCATAAACCATGTGAATATGAATAATCGGTACTCGAGAGGTTGTCACTCTGGCGCATTGGACAGACGCTGAGAAAGTTACATGTTTTTTCGCAGGATGTCATCCACTTGTGACTAAATAAAGCATACATCATGCCCTACGAATGTCCATGCAGCTATAGGTATTAGTATACAGCCCGTGTTATTGACAAGTACGAAATTTAATAAGATTATATGATATGATATGATGATCTATTTGACATTATCCCATTTGGAAATGGCAAATAATACATAGAATAGTAAGAATAGTAAGAATACATTATCGTTTCAGAATGAATACATTATATTTCAGAATCTTTGTCACGTGACATATATGAACAAACGAGAAACACTAATTATTGACAGTAATCTTGAGCTCGAAAGTAATTATCTCATTATATGTAGAAGTGACTCGTTAAGAGTTGTAATTTATACATCCATGTCCTCGCTTGCATTTTCCCCTATCAATTCTATAACAGTTCGCTCGCGAAATTTTCAGCGTATGACCTTGTTTAAAGGCATGGTGTCCCGTATCAAAAGTCTGGCTAAGTTAAGCCTCATTTTTCCGTTTACCAAAGTCAAGAATTCCCGGTTTCAAATTGCCATTTTCTGACGAATTTCCGCGTTACTCGCAAAAATTCGCGGCATGATAAACGCCCATATAGTGCACCGATACTTGCATTTCCGCCACCACAAGTGTTTGTGTCAATGACAGTAAATAAATACCATGCTCTTACTCATGGCGTACCAGCAGTGTTCTGTGGCGGGCCCACCTTGTTTCTATATACTTGATAGGCTTGACATATTGGCGACAACATAACATAATACCATATATATGCTGAATATATCCAGCTCTATATTTCTTAACCTAAACAGACGAGCTGTAAATGCCATGAGCCGCCTGAATAATGCTTGAACAATGTCCAATCTTGGTAAATCTCCGTTCACGTGAAACGAACCCATTACAAATATGCGACGGCTTCTTCTTTCGGTTCCAAGAACACACATTTGTAAAATTACTTTTGACAATTCTTTTTCCGGTCATACGTTATGTGTCCCAGGCTTGTCGCAACCTTGGAGTTTGTTGATTGTAACAATGACAATGTTCATAAATTTCTAGTATCTGTAAATCGAGTGAGGTAGCGCGAACTCCGTAATATTGGGTTCATTAGAAAATCCTAACCAAACCGGCTACACGAAAATAGTTCACGAGCCTATTTTCTTCTCGCTGATGTTGAATATGCATTCTATTTAATTACCACAACCCACTGTCAAAACATTTTTATTCAAAACTTTCAAATGCTGCGCAGCGCCAAGAAAAAATTGTCACCGACCTGTCTAAAAAACACACTCATATCACACCCAGTTCTAAATCACTGCACTGTGAACGTTAGAGATCGCTTATTTCAAATGTTACTTCTGTTTTATGTGTCATGTGGTTCTGCTCCTTCAACTACCATGTCAGTTAATCAAGTAAATTATACTCGCAGTCAACCTTTACGATCTTGCGCAACTCTGGTTCCCTTGTTGTTCCGAAATCTGCAAAAACTTAGGGGAGAACGAGCTTTTGCTATGCTGGTCCACTCTACTGGAATAATCTTGCTACCAATTGTTAATCAGGAGTTGGCAAATCTCCAAGATTCATTCAAAAGGCAGTCTAAAACTCCTCAACAACGTCAATTGCTTCCTTTATTCTCACTGCGTTATTCTTCTACTGTTTACTGTAACCTTTTCCAACACATGCGCTTGAGCATCTAACGAGTGGATTTGGCGCAATACAAATCATATGTATATTATTATTGATTATTACTAACTCGGGCTCAAGTGAAATGAAGCAACGTGGTCGTGGTAGAGTCGAGACGGGCCGAGAGAGCCTGCAGAGGGGTTTGCTAGGGTCATTAAAGTTGACTCGAATGCTTGGAGTGGTAGTTATATAGAATCATTTTAGACATTTTGATATTTGTTTATTTTGTAATTTACTACCATTTTAAGGTTATTACTTAAGCATTTCATGATATCATTACGCGTTACACTTCCCATTTCCGCGATTTTTCTCCGTTTTCCGTATCGCGGAAAAATGAAGGCTTTAGGCTAAGTGATTCCCTATGCTACGAGTGTCCTGTGTAAGCTCTAAAAAGCGAGGGGAAAAAAATCTCACTTCAACAAATGAACATGTGGTTTTTTTAAAGTGAAAATCGATGAGCGACCATTTCAGATTTCCTACCGCACAGATGTTGTGTTGGCGAATTATCGTCGCCGAATTAATTCATGTGCTGAATTTTATATCTATATATTTACAAGTGACAACATAACTGTCTAAACTTTTGTTTTCCAGGGTTTCAATTTGTTCATTTCAAATAGCAAAGTTTGACATTGTTGATAATGGAGCTTCCTCAATGATTTATAACTGATATCTAGGCACCAACGGAGCCACATAAACGAGTAGAAAAAGATTGCATCCCGTTGCCATACAGCTGAATTTTCCTGTGAGGTAAATTGCTATAAAAGAAGACATAAGTCATACCACATCATCGCCCCAGTATTTTAACATTTGACCTTATTTGACCTTGACCTACATTATGTGACCTTTGACCCCAATTTTAATATTGAGGTCCACATTTGTAGGGCATCTACCATACAAGTTAGTTACAAATGGCTGATGCCAAGTAACCAACCCAAATAGAAAATTGCAGGTATATTCATTTGACCTTTGACGCTACATATGCGACCTTTGACCGCTCTAATTACATGGAGATTCCTGTTATTCATCTACCATCCAAGTTTGGTTACAAAATGGGCTTGTGGTTATGAATTACCTGGCATTGGCCCTTATAATTATTGGCCCTGACATTTGGGCTCCCTAGGGATCCAGGTGTAAACATTTCAAGAACCCATT